>KN880478.1:0-136811 GCA_000934385.1 Cylindrobasidium torrendii FP15055 ss-10 | reverse complement strand
GAAGTATCTGAATCGTCACTCATGGCTTTGAGTATCTAATATGCAATAGTATATGCTTAAGTGCTGGGCATATATTGAAGAGATCATACCACAACTTACTACAAGGGCCGCTTCCTTCGCAGCTTGACGGGAGGCCCTCGGGTGAAGCATTGGTGCTTTTACGTTGGGACCAGCGCTTTGAAAACGGATCATCGGTATCCAGAGACGCACACAAGGAATTGCTAAGCTATGGTGATATCTCACCTACACGAGAAATACTGTCACCCTGGCATGCGCGGCGCGCCACACAATGCACAATGTTGCTTTCGATCCTATATTTCCGATTTAGGCAGTAAAATTTACCAGCGTAGGTTTAAGAGCCGTGCCGCGGCACTGGCAGCGCAACTTTGCGTACATTGTTATGTACTTATACCCAAAACGAAGCCGGTAGTTTCGCAAATGTCAAGGGAAGATTTCGCGATGGTTTTGCATGTGTTTTTTACGGTGCGCATGTAACTAGAGTTGCGCATTTCAACGCTTGCGCAAAGTCCATTGGGTAAAAACCACGGAATTAAACCAAAATACTACTGTAATAGCGATGAAAGTTGCGCCGATAGTGCATATTTATGTTGAATATGCTTGTAGAGTTTCGCTTGATTTTTTTCCACGATTGAGTGCCATACAAAGTCTTGCTTGCGCCGACCGCTCGAGCTGCTGAGCGGAACGCGGCGGTGTGCCTGGAGGAGCATGTTGGCGCTACGCAAGCTTGCCATGCTCTTCTATGGCTTCATCGAAACACCAGGAACATGTCCGCAAAGACTCTGATTATGATTTCTTTGAGTGCGTTTCCTCCCGGATTCTTCGACGGCGATGAGCAGCAGCGTCTATTTGTTCAACTAAGCAATGGGTGTGGGCCGAAACCCACTGACATCTTTCGCTGGCAAAAAGACTTCCCCAAAAATTCCATTCAAGATTGGGATTATATGTATAGAATAGGTTGCCTTTCAAGGGCTTATATGGTGCCTCTATCCCAGGGTACTATCAAAACTCATTCAGAGGGTGACATTGGAATGGCCTTGGCTTATGCCGCGACCAGGCGTCAAACTTTCGAATGGAGAGAAATTCATCTCACGAAGTGCCGTCATACAAAGTTTCGCGCTTTTCTGGGACTTTTTGATGCAGAAACCGCTGCCATTTTGGACCGTCTGATTCCGCTTGATCACCGAAGCTGGGGGATTATGACCTATGTTCCTCTCGTCAAATCTCTCGGCAATGCGTCTCCTGCAGTATGGAGCCATCTCACAGCACCATCATGGCTTGGTCGCCTATCTCCTCGTGACCTCGACCGCTGGCCTTCACATATTGAGCTTCGAAAAATATTTGGACCTGGTATGTGCTGCCTGACGACATCGTTGGACCCGGTCGGTTTTCCAGGACCCTGTCAGTCTTCTCGCCTTCTTGCTCCCCACCTTCACGAAACTCGGATGGTATCGCTTTACAGAAAATGGCTCCCCGGAAATCCACAAGTCTATTGTAGCCCTCATCATCAGGATTCCCTGGGATATCAACGACGCTGTGGAAGATTTTCGCTCTGTACCACCCGACAAAGATGCAGTATGGGAGCCGGCCGTCTACCCACATGAGTGGCCGCCCCTTCCTGCTCCTACCTGGTCGGCGGCATGGGATGCTGCCGAAGTCGAATCCAGGTTTGAGGGTCTCCAGAGAGAGGAGACGCACGATTCGAGAAAGCCGTTTGTAGCGAAGGAGGCTCTTACGGATGGAATTCGGAAGCTTGTGTTCGGAAAGATTTGCGTCGGTGGTGACACGTCGGGAAACGACGTTATCGAAATGGTGTGAGAGACTCAGAGGTCGCGCGTCGATGGAGGCGGGGCGGGGCCTGGGAAAGAAGCGTCCGGGGACATGGACGCTTCAAGTAGTTTGAGATATGCTTCGTTCTCATACTGTACCTCTTGCGTCGAATTGTCCTTTAATGAACACCCTAGCTCGCACTCATTGACGCAAGCCGTGACTACCCCTGCGTGAATCCTACTGTTACCAAGGTTAGATCCCTACTTTATACAATCTAGCTTTACTCATCGAGCATACTGTGAGTAAAATTCGTCTGGGGACATCGACAAATGTGGCGTTTTGCTTGGTCTTGCTTGCCAACAGCGCTCTTGCGCCCGATCACATCTGCTGCCTAATAAGTATGTCTAACTGATGTCTAACGAGTCACGACATCTTCCTGGCCTTGTTCATCCCGCTCGTTATCCTGTTCTTCATATTTTGAGTGTATCCAACGCTGTCGTGGAACTCTCTCTCCTCTCACTGTTCTCTCCTCCTGAGGCTACCCCACCACTATTCTCGCGGCAGCATGCATATCATTCCCTCGAACGGTTTCGCGGCCTGGCAGATGCAGAACACACAAGATTGCACGCGGCCTATCGATCCCTCGGACGCGCACATACCCGCTTGGCCGGTCAAATAGGACATTCAGCCAAACTTGCTCAACTACGCGAGGCGACTACCGCTAACGCACGCGTGACAGACGCCATTGCGCGTTTTGCAGCCTCAGAGCACGACCTATTGGAATGGCCCCAAGCCCGAGTGAACAGCGCAGACCTAAATCGCGTACGTGAAGTTCTACGGCATTTTGTGCGGGATTGGAGTTCAGCCGGCGTTGACGAACGACAAGCGCTTTTCCGGCCGATCCTAGACGTCCTCAAACCGTATGCAGAGAAAGGGAAGAGTGTGCTTGTGCCCGGGTCGGGGCTGGGCAGGCTGGCATAGGAGATTTCACAGCTGGGGTTCGATACGACCGCGGTGGAGATTTCGGCGTATATGACGCTTGCGATGCGCCTCATCCTCCAACCTACCACTTTCTTGCACGCGTACACGATCCATCCTTTCGCTCATGGCTTCTCACACCAAAAGTCCAACGCGAATACGCTCAGGAGTGTGCAGTTTCCTGACGTGCTACCACGGCTCTCTGCAGATTTCAAGCTAGTCGAAGGCGACTTTCTCGAGGTGCAAGGGAAGTGGGACTTCATCGTCACTGCATTCTTCATCAACACCGCGCCCAAAGTCTTTGCCACCTTAGAGCATATCTACACCCTGCTCGCATCCAGCGGCCTTTGGACCAACCTTGGGCCTCTTCTTTGGCATGCGGGCACAATGAAGGTTCAGTTGAGCTTGGAGGAAGTCATGGGCACAATGAGCGAAAGTGGTTTCGAGGTGTTCGACGACAACGGTCCCGTGCGAGTATACTGCTGACCCAGACGTGTTGACACGCTGGGTGTCTCAAGCGGAGATGTGGACGGCGAGGAAGGAGGTGAACGGAGAGGATACCTTGGGGTGATATTGTGCGAGATCAATTTGTGTTTTCTCGGTACTTCCTTTGTACTCTACGGCCTGTTGGACGTACATATAATTGGAGGCATTCTACCGTGTTGCATTATTAATGTACACGCTTGTTGCAATCAGGACTCCGTCAGCAGCTGGGCAGCCTCTTCATTCGGGGCATTCCATCACAGTCAATGCTCATTCACCATCCCCTCAACTAGCTTTTGCTGAACCTATGTTATGCATCTCAATATTTCTCTGGTCCTGCTTACTGTCCAGCCAGGTATGGACCATCCGTGTTCCGTGAAATGGTCATGTCGGTCGAAATCGTAACAGGCTTGAGATCTTGAGACCTTGAGCACTTTTCATTGTCCGAATGCACCTTTCAGTCCGCTCGCAATCCGCCGGCCATTTGCGCGTTCCGCCGGCGGAGCCATGCGCGGGTGCTATAGGCATCCCCGGCGCACAAAGGTTTCGGTAGCGGACTTGAGCGATGGCTGCGAGGGGTGGATACCATGATAGATAAGTCCATTGTCATTAGCGCCAGGCGCTAAACGGTCAAAGGCAATACCACCCCGAAAGCGAGGCCTTCCGCCAGCTTCCGCCGCCCACAAACCCGTGCACGCGTGCTATAAGCATTCCTGAATCCTGAGAGAACTTCCGGCGAACTTCCGGCGGCGGCGGATTCGAGTCGCCAGTGGTGATCAGCGTTGGTGACCGCTAGTAGTCCCGATCTGGAACAATGCTTGTGTGATTTTTTGTGATGCAATAAAAGGGCTTTGCACAATTTATGTCTGCACCTCCTCATTTCTTTGCATGCTCTGCCGGAGCCGGCATCATCTGTACAGTTTTGCTCTCGGATGTGTCCGTGAGGCCTATAAAGCAGACACCTTGTGTGTTTGCTCTCTCCCACTCCCTTCCTTTGCACAACACAATGGACACTGCCGCACTCGCAAGATTACGCCTCCGACTTGCTCAGCTTGCCACGGGAGCCGACATCCAGTCGCAAATCGCTTTCCTAAAGCGGCTAGAGACCAGTAAAGAATGGCTGGTGCGCCGCCGTGTCTAGCATTGGCCGCTCCCCTGCTTGCACTTACGCATGTTACCCAGCGTGATATGTGGACTTGTGACACATGTGCCATCCTTGATGTACCCTGCAGACCAATGCAGAAAGCTTTCCGTTGCCACATCTGCAATGACCCGGAGGCCTTGCGCAAGGATCCGGCGGACCGGGAGAAGCTTATTGACATCCGAATCTGCAACTTTGAGACGGAGCTCACATATCGCTTTGTGTGTTCTGAATATCCTGACGGAGAGATACTACCTACACGTGCCGAATTTGACGAGGCGTTTGACTTGGTCCACGACGCGTCTCTGGCTTCGGCCGCTCCAAAGCATCAGAATGCGTCCAAGGCCGTTGTCGGACAAGGTCCGTTTCATGTTGCCGCCGTGGTTGTGCATATACTCACGTGACACGGAACTTCATCAATATTAGGAATACTGCAGAAATACTGTGGTATGCTGTCCGTTGACATTTTACACAATCACCGGCTTATCAGTTTTATCTAGAACTGGAGCGCAAATATGCTGAACTCAGGGCCGACTCCGAGCGCAAATTTGCCAATCTGGAGAACGTGCTAGATGGTGTGCTTAAACGGCATGATGGTATGTCTCCCAGTGCAAAAAGTACTATCCGGAACTTATCTCGAGCAGCCGCCGTGAGGAGAGAAATCCAGCGATGCCTCCGCGGTGCCGACCCGACGCCAACGCCGGGTCGCGATGAAGGTCACGTGACCCGACCCAGGAAGCGGCTACGCGGCGAGGACAATCTTGATGTAGAGATGGGAAGTGAGGGTTTTAGCTCGGATGAAGATGCTCAAGGCAACAGAGGTGCTGAATGGTAGTCCGCAGGAGCAAGGCGGAGGAATACACTAGTACTGTCGGATGCTGCGCGCACTATGTCAACTTCCGGCGTCGGCTGATCAATTTCCTTATCGGCCATTCACTAGACTCATGACATTTGTATTTGCGGTCTGATTGATCCAACATGCAATTTCAACCCCCTACCAGAGGGCAGCCATGTCCAAGCACTGACATCGCAGCGCGGCGGCATGGGGTTGACGGGCCACAGTGTGCTATCGGGTACAGCGCCATTGATCCAACTTGCGCATCTGCCACGTGGTAACGCCTCGTCGGCAGTGTCGGCATCCTCACCGTAATTGAGGTTAAAGCTTTGCGCGCTCGCCAAAAGACATGGCGGCCCTCGCGCGCATTTGTCTGCATGCACTCGAGAGCAATGGTCTCGGTGATTCCGAGTATGTATGGAGCCACTGTCCGCCTGCTCTCCGCATTGTGAAGCATCTGCGCAAGCTCACGGTTGAAGATCGCTTTCTAAGGGAAGGTATGCAAAAGGACACCGCGGCGGCATCCATTGATTTGCCAATGAGTCTAAGTCTATGAAGATGCGCACCATGCCCCGGGCCATGTACCTAGGACTTGCAAGTGCTCAACGTCAACAGGCGCGGTGCGCGAGAAGCTTGGGAAGTTCAGCAGTTTGTGTACTATCAAACATTGGGAAACAAAACATTTGATGTTGTAATCAAAGCTTCTCAACCAACGATATCATGGTACTAGAGACATGTTACATTATGCCATAGAGGTTTTCCCCGGGCCGGCATGTAGGAAGGTCCTATACCCGCGATCCTTGGATTACTGTCTCAAATTACAATATTTGAATTTTGAGTGGCGGGCATGGCCATGGACCATGTCAAGCTTGCAACGGTAGCATCCTAGTAGTCAGAGAAGAAAAGGATTAAATTTTGGACCTGTGTGAGGCGGATATGAGTCGTGGATGAGCGGCCGCCTTGTTTTGTTTCCCGATGTTCGATAGTAGCGCAAGCCATCTCCGTTTGACCTCTACGCATTCCGTTGGACCGTTCTTTCACGAATACGAAAATCCCGACGAGAGCTGTGCGCTGCTGCAGGGAATATAATGCGACGCGTCTTCAGTTCGTAATTAAGTACGCTGGAGTCTTCCTGAAGCAAACGATTCCCAAACCACATGATGGTGAGAGTCCAAATATGCGCCACCGACGGTGTCTGTGTTGATGCCGTGCCGGTGCCAAACAGTGCTGAGTCAGCCGATCCCGCCTGAACACGTCGTTCTCAGTTACTGCCTTCATCCCCGCCGCTGCAATGAATTTCTTCCGGCTGTTGGGTACGCTCGCTGCCCCGCCCTCCTCGACGCCCCCTTACGCGTTCTCCCCGCAGGTGACTTGTCGCACTTGGCGTCCATCCTCATCCTTCTGCACAAAATCAAGACAACGCGTTCATGTCGAGGTGCGCACCCAAATCTACGCGCTGGAACATCCTGAATCAAACCCAACGCGTTAGGATTGTCGTTCAAAACACAGGCGCTATATGTAGCGGTGTTCATAACCCGCTATCTGGACCTCACATACCGCTGGGTCTCCCTCTATAACTTCGTAATGAAGCTCTTCTTCATCGGGAGCAGCTGTGCAACCCTATATCTTATGCGATACAAATACTGGTGCGTGTCCAATCCGCTCTCTCGAATAACAGCTGAATGTTCGCAGCCCGACGCACGACCCATCCATAGACACGTTCAAGATTGAATACCTCGTCGGCCCCTGCGCCATACTTGCCCTCATCTTCAACTACAAGTTCTCCGTCTCCGAAGTCCTATGGTCCTTCTCCATCTTCCTGGAAAGTGTCGCGATTCTGCCCCAGCTATTCATGTTACAACGCACCGGCGAAGCCGAGACCATAACGACACACTACCTTGCCGCCTTGGGGATTTATCGCGCTTTCTACATCCCGAACTGGATATACCGGTGCGTGGCTTGCGTCGCCCTTTGCGCCTGTGCTCACGTCCACTTTAGATACTTCACAGAGGGTGTTGTAGACCCTATTGCCATAGTCGCTGGCATCGCGCAGACAGGTTTATACCTCGACTTTTTCTACGTTTATTTCACGAAGTATGTGTCTTCGTTCTCCCCCATACCTTTGGCCTAACCACCTCACAGGGTGATGCAAGGCGAAAAGTTCGAACTTCCCGCATGATCAGTGTACATTCGGTGCAATATATATTTGGATGGCTATTCCTGCGTGAACAGTCCTCTTTTTTCGAGCGCAGCAGCGCGTCAATGTCAACTCGTGAAGCTCGTCCCAGATCGCACATACGAACAGGATGGTGCATTGGCCAGAATGCTATATACACTTCTTTACATGGGCTACCGAAACTCAAAACCAGTCTACTGTTTCTTCTCCCAGTTCCCCGCCGGCGTGGTCATCCTTCTTTCTCTTCGTCGTTGCCTGCGCCGTTCCTCTTTTCGGACACGCTCGACACTGCGCAAGACCTTTGGTCTAGGGATATCTTCTGGTGCTTCGGAGATGTCGCCCAAATCTATCGTAGTCTGAGTGTCTACCGACGTATTCGCCGAATGTTTGAAGCTGTGGGAGACGTAGATGTGCTGTGCTTTTCCAGCTAGCGGCTGTGGTGCATTTGGGCGACAGATTCTAGGTTTTGGGTGAGGCTTGGGAACGAGTGCTTGTCCTATTTCTTTTGGCGCGTAAGGGTCCTCTTCTACAGATGTCCGTGTCATTGTGAGCATGTGGACTTGAAGCCCGAGTCGAGGTGTAGTAAGGTGTTGTACCTCCTCTTCGAATGCGCGTGATGAAGGTGATATGAGGGAGAAGGAGGTTGGTGGAGGTGCAGCGTGAATTGTACATGTTTGTGGGAAACCTGTCCCAGATATCCAAGTGCTGGATATAACGCATCCTCCGCCTGAGAGGATGCGGTATGTACAATGGGGAAGCGATGGATCGTCCTGATCGTTCATCAAGTCAGTTCGCCTTCTGCTTTGACTTGGGTGAAATGAAGTGGACGTACTGTAGCATGGAAGTAGTTGTCTTTCGTGAGCGTGGGTGAATCAGCCTCGACGAGCGTCGCGGAGGAATCGTATGGCATTGGGGCGCGCCGTGCACAACATGGAACAGATTCGCACTGGTGCGTGTCGCGGACACGCACTCTCAATGTACAATCGCCCAACAGCTGTCGCCATTTCATGTCAGCTCAGCGTACCCACGACATATTACTCAGAAGAGGTAAGCAACGAACCGTGGTGGCAAAGTCATGACAGTATACCGAGCCATCGAACGGCATTCTCGCGCAGCAAGGACCGACGGGAAAGAGGGTTGGATGGAGGATGTGAGTTCTTATATGGGCGGGAGCACGAGGTGGACGCCTGGATGATCCGCGCATGTGGGCATTGATTGAGTAGGAAACCTCGAACCGAGGCTCGCTGCATGCAGCATGCTAGTAGTAGTTGTCCCGAGACGAGAAGACCGACGTGAAGAACTGTGTTGTATGTTATCAGGGCCAAAACAAGTTGAATCCCAGCACGAAGTGGAAAGTGTAAGCTTCAACACCTTACCTTTGACAATAACTGGATATCAATCACCTAAATGTGCTTGGAAGCAGTGACTTACAAATGGCGTTGAACATGAATCGAGTAAGACCTGAGGGATAGCTTATTAGCAAACAAATCCTAGCCGTGAACAAGATTGCGAACTCATCCAGGGGATTAGCTCGACAAGTGTGCAGGATATCAGTGAAACAGCACTAGCAGGACGTTCAAATTTCCATTGCGTCGAAAATGTAGTAGGTCAATAAACAGCGCTTGGACGTCAATACTACTGACAGGCACCCCATGTAAGCAAGTATAGTACCACTACTAGCTCATCTGCTTCGTTCCAGCTACAGGGTGATGCCAGCGGCCTTCCCATTCCTTCAGCGCCCTCACAAACCCAACATTAGGCTTTACACACGGCCGACATTCCTTGAGCAAACCAAAAGCACTGTCATAAGTCATGCCGCGGGACTGGATGAGATATGCGATGACCACAGCGGCGCTGCGGGAAATACCCTATCCCCGAGTCCGACGTTTAGTTCTACCGCAAAGTGCGGTGGTATGTGGGAGGGACATACCTGTTGACAATGGACTAAAACGTTTTTCCCGCTCTTTAAGGATGAGTCGATATGCGTGCAGACGTCTTCGAGGAAGGGCGACATGTCGACGGAGTCAGAGTCGTTGATTTTGATGTGGTAGCTTTCGATGCCGCGGTCGTTGAAAGGGGGCAGCCAGGGAGCGTCGAGAACGGATACGATGCGCGTTATTTTGTTTTCCTGGAGGAGTTCGTGCTCGTTGACGGCAAGGAGGGATCCCAAGAACAGCGCGCCGGATTTTCGAGACGGGGATTTGGATGAAGGTTCGGGAGGAAGGATTTGATTCATGGGTGTGCACATAGACATTTGGATTTCGGGCGAGATGCTGCTATCAAATCGAATCATGATGGCCTGTAATAGTGGTCAGAATGAGAAGAATTTGTGAGAATGGACACACAGATATTGGTGGATGCGATGCTGGTGGTCAATGCGAGAGTAAAAAGTCTTATAAACGAAGGCTTCCTGGAGCGTGCTGGAGCCTGGCTGCAAGAGACCTGACGTCAGACTGGAGGGTGTCCCGTCACGATCAAACTATGAACACAAGGACGCAGGTGTACTCACTCGGTGCGGGCAGCAACCAGTAAGAGCCCCATGGGTCATGTCCAGAGTATCCAGCCCGAGCAAGGGGATTCAACAGGACTTCGTAGGAATGCAGGCATTGGGACTATCAGCTTCGAGGACCATTTTGCGGAAACTGACTGCCCCATTCCAAGCCACCGATGACGCTCGTCTTCGTCACTGCGGCTCACTCGCGACTGTCCCTATCTCAGTCTGGGGGAAATGCTGGAGGCACTGACAAAGTCCATTTTGTTTTTGGGGAATGATGTAGCGACTGCTTCTCACTGAAGGCACCCAAGTGTCTGCCGAAGCGAACACTTTCAGCGCGCGCACGGCCTGCATTGTGCGACAACTTGGAGATCACCTGGCAGATACGTTCGAATTCGTAGGATTCGAATTCTGTGACTCTGGTACCGCGCCGTATTCGAACCTATCTCCGCCTGTTCTTGCACGGAATACAAGAAGACAGAACGAGGTCATGGTGGCAAGAGTGAGGCTGCAGTGGAGACCGGTGTACCCGGCCCGGGGTCAACTGCCTTATGTGGCGCCTTCTCAACGTCCACTTTCAGCTCACAGGCTCAATGCACTAGGTGTACCGTAAGGTTAAATGCACGGCATCCAGCATCAAGATTTTTCCATCGTATATTAACAGGGTACTAAGAAGATGTAGGGTAAACAACACCAACATTATACACATTCATGCGACAGAACGAGCTGAGCACTATCAACTATCCGTATTACGCACCAGATACCGTGCATCTGACCATCTTTGATAGAGTATTGTCCTTGTCCGTTCATTTGCCAACTTCTCCACAAACCTCAACACACTCCATACGTCCCAGAAATTACTGCCCAGTCCAAAACTAAACCTGACCACGCCCAGCTCGTTTCCGATGGTGTCCTCGACTTCACGCAGCGTTATGCCAGGGTAAAAATTGGACATCGCGGACTGCAAATGGAGGAGTGCAGAGGCGCCGCCGGGATTGCATATGCATCCCGTGCGTAGTGAAATATTGTAACACGACGCAGCGTACTCGATGAATGAGTTCGGTAGTCGCTCTCCGGAAGGCTAAGGAGTTCGTGTTAACAGAAGGAAGAAAAGGCTCATGAGGAAGTATACTCACTCCCACGAAGATGGTCGATATGGTCGAGCCACTATCGGCTTGCTCACCGACGAAGTGCAGCTTGTGCGAAGGGCGGCGGGAGAGGATCATGACGACTGGCAGCCCGGAAAGGCTATGTCTAATGTTCATGAGTCCCTCGATGGCGTAGTGCGTGAGGATCGATAGTCGTAGAGGGAGGAAAGGCATGTACGCTGAGAGCATTCGCAGTCCACTGACTACAGCAGGAAGCGACAGGTAATTAATCGTTCCTTCCTATATCAGCGAGCGTCAGACTTATATGAGTGTAAGGTGATGGATTAAATGTGAATAACCTCGAATCGCTCGTGAAGCTTGCGCGCGCGCGTTACGATGTTCCCAGGCGCCTGCACAATCTCCACTGTCCCACCTGCGAACCACGGACGGTGGAGCAGCTCGAGAAAAGACTTCTTCACGACGAGAGCGCCAACTCCTGTCGGATATCCAAACATCTTGTAGAACGACACTGCCATGGCGTCAGGCTGGGCGTCTGCCAGTGAGATTGCGGACGTTGGTGCAAGTGCCGCAGCATCGAGAAGGGTTGAGTACCCTAGCGAGCTCGCATGCGAGAGCAGACTCAGAGGTAGTTTTGCATTTGTGAGGTTGGATTGGCCTGTCAAGGCAAAAAGACTTGTACCAGCGTCTTTCGAGAGCGGTGCATTGCTGAGTAGAATTGCCTGAGCCAAAAATGATGAGAGATCAACGAAGAATTCAAAATGAAGTTCAAGGCTGACCCTGGCCTCTGGAAGGAGCAAACCACCTTGGCTGGTAGTGGGAATGTATATGGTTTTTGCGCCACCCCGCGTAGCGAACTGGCGAATGCCGTTCAACGAGTTGTGCGAGTCCGCGCAAAGAATGTAGGAGCCATCTCTCGTGAAGGCAAATGACTCGCCAACCAGTTTTAATGCGCCGGACGCGTTTGAGGTGAACACAACAGTATAGTCCTCCGGCGGCGCGTGAAAGAAGGAGAGAACGGCATCGCGCGCTTCATTTGCGTACCTCATCGACCGCGCAGAACTATACATTCAGATTAGCTCGAGTATGATGGCGAGGAGGAGAGTCACCTATTGTTGATAGAGTGAGTATTCCCAAGGACGCTTGTGTTCAGAAATTCTGAATGCAGCTTAACGAGACTTTCTGGATATAGAGCCCCACCCATATAATCAGCGTATACCTCATGGGTGGCCTCCAGCCTCGTATAGTCGGTCTCCCTCAGCGAGTCCAAAAGCCATGTCATTTGGTATTCTCGTGTAGATGTTAGAAATCGTTCCCCGTGAAAATGGGAAAGGGATTGGTTCGGACTTACCGGGGTACTCCTGCATGAACGCGATATACGCACTGGTGGCGTCACTGGGAACATTGTATGCCAGGCGATAGGAAGGGCGCGGATTGCTCGAGCTCGAATGAGGCCGTCGCGGTCGCGTCCGTGGCATATCGAACGCGTCCAAGTCACTCCGACCGTTGTAGTATCCTTCCTTTCTTGCCTCTGGGACGTCATTGTCTGTGGTTGGGCGAGGCTGCAGGATCTTGACGGCTTTGTGCTGCCACGACTGTGTGTTTCCCATAGCTACTAGCTGGACGTTACAAGTTGAGTCGTCTATATATGCGCGCGCTGAGCCCCAGGCGTCAGGAACCTCGAGGCCGTTCAAGCTTCTCCAACGAGTTCGTGATGACACGTGTGCTTGAGACAAAGGGCAGCCACCGCATTTGCGACAACGAGGTGGGCGCAAGGCACTGTAATAGTTATATGAAGGAAGCACCACCCCCGGATAATGATGCATGATGAATGGCTCGCGCCCTCTGGTATGTCCCGCAGATTCTTCTCACTACATACAATACGGATGTGCCACCTTGAAGCGGCCCTTCGCTCGTCTTAGAACAAGTCGGAATGAGGTCAGTGGTGAGATAAGCCTGGCAAGGCGAATAGCGGAATGAATCAATCACAGAGTTTATGAATTGACAGACTGAAAGAGTCCACCACGATACCAATTGCATGTCATTATCAATGGGAGGGTTATGTTCACAAGCCGCCGATCTGTCGTGAATAAGGAAACAACGCATCGACCAATAGTCTTTGACATATACTTCAAGTTGCGGAAAGGCAATGATCTTGACTTTGCGACCAAATGTATCGACGTTAAATTTCAAGAAAGACAGACCAGCATAACAAAAATCGCGAGAAAGCTGTACTCGTCAAAACCCAACAGCCCATATCACTATGCCCTGCAGCATTCTTTTTTATGGCGCGGCCAATCGAGTTTCTGGCAGTTACGCTTGGAAGGCCCGTAACAGTACGCAACCTTCCTGCATTTGCTGCAATGCGCTAACACTCCATTCTTCTTTGTACGTGCACAGCATCTGCACGCCCTGTCTCCCAGCTCCCGTCGTCGCTTGTCTTCGTTCTTGACGGTCTGGATTATTGGAAGCACAGCAACACCGAACCTACTGAGACTGTCAACCATTCTGCGTGCGGTCATCCCTACGCTGTCAGCGATGTCAATATTCCCACCGTGGCTAAGAAACCACTCTAACGCCTTGTGGGTCTGGTCGAAGGTTTGGAGGTCCTGGTCTATATGCATAAACTCATGAGCGACAGTACACCCATAGCGATTTCGCGCGTTGACATCCCCTCCGGAATCGTACAGCATCTGCGCCAGCTCCAGATTAAAGCTGGGTTTTGTGGAGAATGCGTGTGAAAGGGCGCGGGTGCCCGAAAGCTCTTGCCCGTCGACGGGGACTCGGACTTCGCTGATGAAGAACCGTGCCATGTCCATGTAGGATTTGTGGTTCTCGGGGACTATGCGAGTGAAGAGGTCGAGGAGATTGTAGAGCGTGACCTCGGTCGGGCCCCAGCACATTTGGTAGTAGTCGTCCCGAACGCGCTTTTCTGCGGCGAGAGAAGGTGACGCTGACGGTGCGTCTTTGGAAGAAGAGTCGGCGCATTTGGAGATGCGTTCGGCATAGTCCTTTTTGACATCTTCCAGAGCACCAGAGAGGAGGAGCACGCCAAAGTCATCGAGGTCGCGCTCGGGCTCCATGCGTTCGTCAGCACAGAACTGGCGGAGACAACGTAGTCTTCTTCATCTTCGAGGATATCGTTGGAATCTCTGAGCTCCTGCAGAGTTCTGATTTGGTGTTTAGGACGTGTGCTTGTAAGTAACACTGCGCGGGGGGTCACTAATATATAGTCCAAGTTGTGCCAGGAGCTCTGAGCCACCCACTGAGACCAATGGCATCGTCTCTATTGTTCTGGAATGGGCGGTGGTGGTAGAGAGGCAAGAGGCGAGTTGATGTATTATGTCAGCAGTTTCTTGAAACTGACAGTTGTGAGATCCCATGCTCGGATGAAGTCACATTGATAATTCATGGCATTGGATCACAATTTGTAGGATACGACTAATTAACACGAACCTATCGCCCTCGCAGTAGGTCCTGCCAGTGTCAATGGCAATTCTACGCGCTCGAGACTTGGTCAATCTCTCGCCGGGAACGTGAGGGCATGGCAATGGATAGTTTCCCACTAGTAAATGCACTACAGTCCAATAAATTTTGACTCTTTTGATTGCATCGGAGAGAAACTAACATCTGTAGCCTTGTCGGCAGTGCAGTGAAGATGTCGCCATAAACCCGCTCAGAGCGTTCTACTGAGTTCTGCTGCAGCCAGGACAGCGACAGCGCCGGGGAGACCGTCACAGCGTACTCGTACCCGCCTCTTTTTTTCAACGTATGTCCAGAATTCTTCTTGTATCCGCCCTTGACCTCCGTTATATGCATTTAGCACTCCGCGTCCCTGCTACGACTGGCAGCTATGGGCCGTTGCGTGAACACTAGTAAGGTCTCAACAAGGGTGGAAGCGATGGAAAGAACCCATCGTCATTACATTTTGAACAAAACTATTCCAAACAATGTAACATGCCAGTGTCCATATCATTGTGCCCCTGCTTTGCACTCTGCTTTATGGCGCGGCCAATCGAGTTTTTGGCAACTCTTTTTTGGCCCGTAACAATACGAAACCTTCTTGCACCTGCCGCAATGCGCTAGCAGGCCGTCCTGTTTGGTGCGTGCACAGCATTTACACGCCTTGCTTCCCAACTTCCTCCGTCGCTCGTCTTCGTTCTTGACCGCCAGAACGATTGGACGCATAGTCGCACCACCGACCTTACTGAGTCGGTCAACCATTCTGCGCGCAGTCATCCCATCACTGTCCGCAATGTCGATATTCCCGCCGTGGCTGAAGAACCACTCGAGCGCCTTGAGCGCCCGGTCGCAAATTTGGCGGTCGTGGAACTGATACAGCTGAATAAACTCATGAGCGACGGTCCCCCCATAGCGATTTCGCGCATTGACGTCCCCTCCAGCATCGTACAGAATTTGCGCCAACTCTAGATTGAAGCTGGGCTTTGTAGAGAATGCGTGTGAAAGGGCGCGGGTGCCAGAGAGCTCTTGCCCGTCGACGGGGACCTTGGCTTCGGTGATGAAGAACCGCGCCATGTCCATGTAGGACTTGTAGTTTTGGGGGACAATGATAGTGAAGAGGTTGAGCAAATTGTAGAGCGTGACCTTGGTTGGACCCCAACGCATGCTGTAATAGTCGTCCCGCACACGTTCCTCGGCGGTAAGCTCAGACGAGGATGAAGCACCAGTAGAATTGCTGTATTTCGAGATGCGCTTGGCATAATCGTTTTTCACGTCTTGAAGGCTGCCAGAGAGGAGGAGCCTGCCGAATTCATCAAGGTCGCGTCCGGGCTCCATGCATTCGTTGGCACAGAACTGGCGGAGACGAAGGGATTCTTGACCTTTGAGGACGTCGGTCGATCTCTTTAACTCCTCCAGAGACCTAACTCTGTTGTCAGAAACGCGTACAAGACAGGATCTAGCAGTGTATTGACGCACCGTCCTTCCGAAGTTATCTGAGAGCGCGTAAACGCATCAAAGCGAGCTTTCAAGTCGGCAGACATTGTCAAGAACGTCAAAGGGCGATTTTTATAAGGGGCTATTTATGGTATTGCAGAGAAAAAGTGCAAAGTGAAGTGCCAGAGAACGCCTGCACGCTTGAAAGTTCTTCGTTGTTTGTTGAGCGTCAATTGGAGGGCAGTAGCTTTGTTATGGTGCGTCCACTTACTGCTGTAGTGCTGGTTCAAAGGAAAGAGTCTGAAACCGGAATCACGGGCCGTGTGCCAATTAAGGCATCTGATCGAGTGATGGGGAGTGCTAAGAGCCTAAGCGGCGACTTTCATAGTGAGTAGTACTGTTAAAGTACTTGCTGTCGACATTACTGTGAAGATGCCTCCGACGGCCCGTCCGGAGCGTTTTACTGAGTCCTCTGTACTTCAAGCATGCGAGCGTTGACTTTCGTGTCTTCTTAGCAATACCGAAGCCAATCACGCGGTCTGGATGTTGCTTTCCGTCTACCGTCTTTATCCCGAGCTTTTGGAGTTGTAGTCATATAAAGTCCATTCTAACTGGAGGATCAGGCGACAGTAGAAAAGAAAGCCTTCTTCGTCACGATGCACGCCCTCGGTCTAGTTGGAGCAATACTTTGTGAGATATCGGCGGTACTTGCGGCAGCGCCTGTCGATGAGCTCGTTGGGTTCGGTGCTGGTGTAACTGGTAAAGCGCGCTCTCTCTTCCCTCCATTTTAATTTGTTGACCACTTCATTTTGACAGGTGGTGGAGACGCCCAGCCTTTGATTATTTCCACCTGCGACGAGCTTCACGAGGAAGGGAAACGCGACGGGGCCGCCGTTCTTCAGATCGAGACCCTTTTGGACGGCTGCGGCGTGCTTGACATCAAGAGCAACAAAACCGTTATTGGCGTCGGTTCAAACGCGTAAGTTCACTCTTGTTTTTCAGTATCAGACTGACCAATTTGGCAGAGGGATTACCAACGGTGGCCTGAAAATCGTCGACTCAAGCAATGTAATTATTCGCAACCTTATTTTCCATCTCTCGGTTGAAGAGAAGGACCTCCTTGGACTCAGCTCGGCGACTAATGTCTGGATTGGTGGGTCTCGCTACTACTAAACGTGGCACCATCTCAATTCCAATTTACAGATCACTGCGAGTTCTCCAACGCCGGAATAGTAGGAGACAAGGATTTCTACGATGGTCTTTTGGGTCAAGCTCCTTCACGTTGTATCATGAGACGCCCATCTGACTTGCCGTATACCAGATATTACCCATGGCTCCGACTCGGTGACAGTGTCCTGGAGCAAGTTCTATGATCACTGGAAGGTAAAACCCTATCGCTAGTAGCCTGCCGCATGTCCTGACCAGAATCTCACAGGGCTCCCTCATCGGCGCCAGCGATGGAAATGGCGACGAAGATAGCGGTCACCTCAGAGTCAGCTACCATCACAACACTTGGAAGGCAGTGAACAGCAGAACCCCATCCATACGCTTCGGCACGGCACACATCTACAACAGCCTGTACCAGGACATCCCGACCTCTGGGATCAACAGCCGCATGGGCGCGCAGGTTCTTGTCGAGAACAGTATCTTCAGCAACGTCTCCCGAGCCATCATCACGGATTTAGATTCGGACGAGGATGGATTTGCAGCACAGCGTGGTAATGTCTTCACCTCAGCGGAAACGGAAATTACCCAGAACGCGACATGGGTGCCAGACTATCAATATACGTGCGTCAAGAACTGGATCCCCCTTGTCGTTGACTAACACGGATTCAGACTGGACAGCACGGACGAGCTCGAGGCCATCCTCGAAGCGAGTGCTGGTGTTGGCATCGTCAACTAGCGTGTGACTGCAAAATAAATACATTCCAAGTGTCTGACCATGTTCAATACAAGACCAATGTTGAATCAAACTATCACACTTACACATCTACTCGTTGTCTTCGTCATCCTCATCATCATCGTCACCTCCCTCGTCTTCGGAAACATCCATCCCCGCTTCTCTCATCTTCGCCTTGTCCCGCCTTCGCTTCTCGCTCATTTCGTCGAGGAGTACCAGCACATCCTCCTGTTCCTTCTCTCCTTCCTTGACCTTGTCATTGGCCTCGTCCAACTCCTTGTTCAACTTTCCAATCGTCTCCGCCTGTGCCACGACCTGCGCTGCTTGAGCAGACAGCTGCGTCGTGAGCGATGCCACCTCGTCCGAGGATGATGAGGACGCCTTCAACTGAGCCTGCAAGGCTGCGATTTCTTCACTCTGTTTCCGTATTGTCTCGCGCAGCGATGAAATCAGCATAATGGTCTCGGCACTTTGTGCTACAGGACGACGTCAGATAGTATCTCGGCGGCATGCTGGAAGCTAGGCGTACCAGAAGAGGTCGACAGCTTGTCAGGCTCCATTCCCAATCCTCTTTGCACTGTGACTAAAGCCTGGTTAGTATGAGCATATTGTCAAAGAGGCGTTCGTACAGTAGTTCGACTTCCAGAAGTCAATAAACGCCCAATCGAACCAGATCTCGCCTTCCGGTTCCTTTGGCTGTTGTCCAGGTGCGGCAACAAGTGACGGTGGTGGGTAAGTGTACACAGATGTGTCAGGACCAACAGTCTTGAATCGGTCATCCTCTCGAAGTCGTGATACACAACCAACAAGAGCATCTATCCCTAGGCGCTGAAGAATGGTGTGCGTACTCTGCCTATGTTCCCGTTAGAACAATGGATAGACTTGTTGAAGCAGAATTCGAACCTGGTAATCTCGCCCGGCTCACGATTGAACTCATAGCAGACCCCCAAAAGGAAGGCGCACATACATGGCACGACGCTTTCGACGTCCGTAATATGGTTGATAGGCTCTACAAGCTAGAGTTGCCGTCAGAAGGCAAATCTTATGGAAAGGACGAAGCTTACCACCGCCATTCCACCTGCATTCAGGAATTCTGTCACCGAAGGGGCATCATCCCACAACCATTGTGAAAGAAGGGTAAGATATCCGATGATGAGGCGCTCCCATTCACGCGACTCGCGGTCCGAGTTGTTCACATGCGAGCGCGACAAGAAGGCCAATGATAGGTTCTCGTTGAGTATTTGCAGAATGGTCTGCATGTCGTCGTCGTCGTCCTCCTCCTCGGGCTCGGGGGTAGGGGGCGGCGCGCCGTCTGCGGGCACAAAGAACGAACCCCCACCCGGAGTGGCAGGTATAGGAGCCACTTTCGGAATGATCTGGCGTGCAGCTTTTTTGGCCTCTGGGGACGAGCGGATGAGATGAGCGAAGAGAATACAGGCCATATGCGTGCTGGTGATTCCGGCGGAGGAGGACGAATGAGGAGCGACAAGAGCGCGAAGAAGAGGTGTTGCAGGGGGAGGCTCGCTGCCTTCGATGGTAAGCATAGCATTGACGATGGCCTCCTTGACGTTATCGGGTTTGACGAAATTCTAATCCAGTTTAGTTCATCTAGGCTGGAGAATGACTGTCATCGCGTACCTCGAATACATTTGCTGCCGCCGCCCTGATCTCCAGTCCGTTCTTCGACTTCTTGTCGTCGTAGAGGCCGTTGTATTCGCCGTGCAGGGCAAGCTCGACAAGCGCATCCAGGGCGGAAGCAGGTTCCAATCTATCCCACTCCTCGCCGTTGGTCTCGGGTACGGGCATGTAGGGCGTGATAATGACGGATGACAGTGGGAATGCGAGGTTAGCAGGCAAGAGCTGGAGGGCTTGCGTCTTCAGCGGCGTCGGCGCATTTGAGGCAAGCGATAGTTCGACAAGAAAGCGGGTGAAGGTGACTACTTCTTGTTCCTATACCTATGTTCGTTCATATCTGCAGCACTGAATTGGATGAAATACTCACGCTTCCGCCTTTTGACCCAAGAAGCATACCGACGATGGCGACGACGTAGGATGCGTTGTTGAGCTTTGGGGTATCCCAAAACTGGAGCGCGAACTCTTGCGGAGGGGGCTCTTGGAAGCTGATATTTGGTGCAAAGGAAAGCAATGTGCACAGAGCTGGTGGGATGCCCGTTTCGCGGAAGTAGCTCTTCGGACACTTTAATCACGCGTTTGAGAATGCGGCTGAGTGTATTCGCACCTGGTTGGATGAGTTGAATCGTAATAACGCGTCCACGCATGCCAGCGCTTCCCGCGCGACCGCCCCGCCTTCAACGCCGCCTTCTTGTCGGATGGTGTTGAACAGACGTTCAAATGCACCCTGAAAAGCAAGAATCTTCTGGATGTCGGGGCTGTTTGTGATGAGTGACTGCACGACACTTATGCCCTCTAGACGAGGTTAGCATCTTTTTGTCTGCTTTCCATACGACGCACCATTGCGGATTATCTCTCTCTGATCTTCCAACACTGCCACCATGCTTGTCGCCCCCGAAGACGCTGTTAAGAAATATCCCTGTACGACCTGGCGGCGATTCTGCAACAGCGCGGAAAGGAACTGTAGCGTCGCAAAACGCGTGTAGAACGTGTTGTCGGCCAGCAGTCCAAACAAAACATGTACGGCCTTCTCTGTTGCCAGTATTGCGTCCGTATACTTGCTCCCCAACTCTGAATTCTCGTCCATCTCGCATAATTGGGTAAGGGTCTCGAGGACGGCCTTGCCGATGTCTGCGTCCACTTCAGCGTCATTGTAAAGGACTTCCAAGAGTCCAGGCAGGGCCCTGTCTCCGACATCTTGCTTCCAATCGCGAACAAGGCCCTTGAGTGCGAGAACGGATGCGCGTCGGTCCGAGAGTAATGTTGCGGGTGATAGTCGGTCGCTTAGACGCGCGATTGTCTCTGTAGCGCTCTGAGGCACGCCCTGCGGTCCGCGTAACGCGGTGTATGTTTGAGAAAAGAATTCCATCGCCGCGGATGGTGGTGTCGTGTCAAGCCTGGATTTAGAAGGCTCGCCATCAGTGCGCCGTGATGCCATCACCAGTACCTAGTACATACTTATGTCCATTGTCCAAAGTGAACTCTGTTTATATGCGTACACTGCTAAGTACCTCCTTGAGTCTAAGAATTAAAAATATGGATTAAACGCTATCTGATAGGACACAATCCGATGCCATATACATGCTTGCTGCTTCGCCGACAAAACAGCCTGGCTAAACTTGATACTTCCCTATGTTCAATTCGTCGTAGCTACAAGTCTTTCGCCGCAATTTAGGCCATCTCACTCATATACGTGGATAGGTGTAGGTACGAAGGGGTCTTAGCCCCCCACAATTAAACCCCTTTAGCGTCCCGCTGGTGTAAGTGATATCCACGGTGGCAGTTGCACCTCCTCAAGGCGTCGAGCTTCCTCGTAACTTTGGTTCTAATCTGACAGGCGTCCTTGGTGCAACTGAACTGTGGCGACCATCCTTCCAGGCCTGGGTGTGAACGTGGCTACTTCCGAACCGGGCGACCGAAACTAGGCGTGTCATTGTTCAAGGTCCTTCTCAAGTATGTACATATACTTTTTGGTCGAATTTCGGAATCCGGTAACGACGCGACGGCACCGTGCTACGTCACGTGAGACGATCGTGACATAGCAGGCATCAATTGCGCCCGGTCTTTGACTTGATACTTCCATCTTCTGCGATGCGGACGTCGGTGTCTTCGCACGTCGAGCCGATACGTGGAAAACCCCAATACTACTGGCCTAGACTCGATGGAAACTACCGACCAGCGCTCAACTTGGGTGCCCTACGGCAGCTCATTTCCAGCCATGGCGACGCGCCTATCGAAGGAAAAGGAAAGAAACGCGCTGCATCTCCGTCGGAACCGCGCCCAAAGAAACGTATGAAGATGTTGAATGGACAAGCCGCCCAACCTGGCCTCATGGCCTATCCTGTGATTCAAGATGAGTTCATAATCGACGAGGTCGACGCGGTCGGCGCGCTGCCTATTCTCCAACATACGTTCAACATCGAGTTGACTACCGCCACGGACCAACAGGGCCACCCTGAAACTCACTGGTCCAATGACGCATCGTGGAAGACGGAGGAAGCCGAGTTTCTGGCTGCATTGGACGGCCTGAAGGACACGGAGATTGAGCTGGGAAGGTTCGCGCTGGGGAGGCTGGGACACGCGAGGGGCGAGCTGGTCGTGTTTGATCCTCCCTCCGGTGCGTATATCTGCTTGATTCCACCGTCAACATGGAAAACAGATATCGGGCGCGCTCTGGTCGACACAATTACACTTGCAAAGGCGGACCGGACCACTCTGACCACCGACCTGCGGTTGACACGCCATGCTACAACCGAAGACGATGACCCACACCTACCGTTTACCCTCCTTGTTGATATCACCATACTATTCGCTCCTACATTCTACGACTCTTTTGCGCCCGTGGACCCCAAAGACAAAAGTGTATCGGTAGCTCGCCAGCGAGAACTTGCGCAGACTAGGGAAAGCCTCATTCGACAACTATTCATTCCAAAGCTATCCCAGGCGGCAATCACTATCCCTTTCTTGTATTCGGTCCTCCAGCCAGCCCCACTACTCCCATCGCAAGCCGCTGCCGATGCAATACAGCCACCCAGCCTCGTACCACAGCTTCTCCCCTTCCAGCGCCGCACTGTTGCATGGCTACTCTCTCGCGAAGGCAAAGAAGTCACACAGGCTGGCAAGCTCGTGGATCGCGTCGACCCCACGGAATTCTCGTTCTGGGAGCTCAATGAAACCACAGACAAGTTCTACTTCAATCGACTCACGGGTGGCGTGTCGAGGTCACTCGAACCCGAGCCGCTCGTCCACGGAGGCATTCTGGCCGAGGAACCCGGCTTGGGCAAGACACTCGAAATCATCGCACTCGTTTTGCTGAACCCGGCGCTACCATCAAGAAATCCAGACACTATGTCGTACCGAGATGAGGATGCAGGTGTGACTGTCAAAGGTGTCAAGGTGCGTTGAATGTACAACACGGCGGATGCCAGCGGACTGACGCACCTCAGGGAACCTTGATTGTGACGCCGATATCGCTAGCCGGACAGTGGATGGACGAGCTGAAGCGGCACGCGCCAACCCTCAAGGTCTTGCTCTACGAAGGCTGGGGAAAGGTCCCAGTACCCATCAACTCGCTCCAGGTCGAGGAAGAGCGCGAGAGACGGATTCAGGCAAACAAGCGGGCGAAAGGCAAGAAAGACAAGGAGCAGTTGTCGCTCGACATTGTGGATTGGGCGCACTATGTAAACGAGTTCGATGTCGTCGTGACCACGTACAAAGAGCTGCGAGATGATTTGAACGTCGCCCGTCCTATCGTCCGTCGACCTCGGCGTACCGGCGCCACTTATTCGAACTTGGAGCATCCCCGGAGTCCGCTTATCCTTTGTGAATGGCACCGCGTTGTTATGGATGAAGTACAAATGGTCGGTGGGGGCAAAGTAGAGTCAGTTCTCCCTCTATTGCTTTGACTGTTAAGTGACGACTGGTTAGGGAGATGGTATCCTTGATCCCGCGCGCATCGTCCTTCGCTGTGTCCGGAACACCCGCTCGGTCCCAAGTTTCCGATCTTATTCATGTCCTTCGGTATGTACATATTTTTATATATCTTGGGCCATAGAGCCGACTCTTCTACAGCTTCCTTCGCCTTGACCACCTCATCGGCAATACCAGACACTGGCAAAATCTGGTACAGCCTCAAAATGCCGAACTATTTGCAAACTTCATACGGACGTGCACAGTACGGTGTGTTGTTCATTTTCACTATAACACAAACTAGTACTGAATGTACCCCAGCGCCGTCAAGGCCACACTCACCGAGGAGCTTACGATCCCGCAACAAACGCGTTTCTTGGTTCCGATTCAAATCGGCCCTGTTGAGCGGCACATCTACGATCAAGCGTTGGACAACGCTCTCACGGAGCTCGGGGTGGACAATCGCGGTGTTGCTCTTGAGGAAGATTGGGAGATAGACGCTGGAGTTCTTCGCAGCGCGGTTCGCCGCCTTCGAGGTTTGTGTACACATCCGCAGGTCGGACAGCTTCAGCACGAACGCGTTGGGACTAAAACCAAGAAGCTCAAAACGATTGAGGAGGTTCTACAGGTGTGTTGCTTTGATGTATACGGCACAGCGGTGTCTGAATGGTGGTTAGGATGTACAAGAGCAGAACTGGAGGGAGGTCATGGAAACCTGGAATGCGCAGGTACGTTACAACCCAAACCCCGTGCGATCGATGTCCATATTGACGGTGTTCGTCAGATCAACAGCAAAACCAGGCTGGCGCAGCTCAAGCAGCAGAATATGGATAACAACCGACGACATCAGGAAGCGCTGGACTCCCTACTCGCCACTGAGAAGGACTGTACCGAGCTTATCGCGGCTGTGGAAGAAGCTATCGAAGCGCATAAGAAAGTTTGCGACGAGTACAAGGCGAATAAGCAGTCGCGGAGGGATGCCCAGGGCGAGGATGTCGACGACGATTCGGACGATGATGAGGACCGCGATGAAGATGGCAAGAAGTCTGGGCTCCCGAAGTCGTATACCACGAAGCAGGGCGCGCTTTCAAATCGCTTGCGTGACTGCAGGATTGCGCTTCATCGTGTCAAGTTCTTGCAGGGTGATATCTATAACGTTCTCGGTGAGCAGTACCACAAGCAGGAAGAGGACTCGTACGCCGCTTGCGAGAGGCTTCGGCGCGAATTGCTTAAAGGTAAGGTGCTTTTCCTTTGATGCGTGTTTCTCGTGCTAATGAGGGGCTTTTTCTAGCGACCGCTGATGATGCCCGGAAGGGTATGGTATTGCTCAAGGAGGATCTGAAAGATATTTTCGAGAACGAGTTGAGGATTCCTGTCCCCTTCCTCGGGGAAGGTGGCAAACTGGCTCAAGACCTCGTAAGCATCTCCACACCGTGTGACATTCTTATTAACGCGTTCATTAGGTGGATGAATTTCATGAGGTGGTGGACGACGTGTTCAATCCACAGACAGACTTGCTGCAGGAATGGCGCACGCACCTTCACCAGTTGCTATCCCGCAAGCTCGTCGCGGATGATGGTGAAGCAGACGGTCAAGAATACCAACGCAGTTTGGATGACCAAGGCGAGGCGGAAGCATACTTGCATGCGTATACGGCCTTACTTGGTGACCGCCGGTTGGCCTTGGTGAATGAGCGTACATTGCTTGCTGCCCATGATGCCAAGTACGTTTGACTGATTTCCTTGAAGATTGTCGCGGCTGAATACCTTCAGGGAAAAGCGGAAGCGCAAAACCAAGGCTGCATTGCAGGCGATGGAGGATGAGCAGGAAATCAATGGTGGGATCAATAATGACATGGAGCTACAGCCTGAGTACGAAGTCCTGAAGAAGGAGTTGAACGAAAGGCGAACAAATATCCTTCTTGCGCTGAAAGAGAGATCCATGCAAACCGTACGTCCAGTCACGGTCCACCGCGGGATGAGAACACTGACACTGGCTGACTAGATTTTGGTCGACCTCAACGCTCAGCTTCTCAAGGCTCGTGACATCAGAGAGACCGCCGAGAAAAAGGACGCCGCCTACGACACTATCCGGGAAATTGTGCAGAATGTCAGGACATTGATGAGTGACCAGGGTGTGTTCAGCTCCTTTGTTACATACAGTGGCCTTGGATACTGACCAAACTAGGACGCACACTCGACAAACTCCGTCTAGACCTCGTACTCTTCCGCAAGGTCTTCAACCAGCGTATCCAGTACTTCCGTCAGCTACAGGAAATTTCGGATACGGTCGCGCAGGTCACGTGGGAGGACATGACCTATGCTCAGGCCGTACAAGAGACTGAGGCAGAGCTCGAAGAGCTGCAGGCGACGTTGAAGAAGAGCCGGGCTACACAGAGATATGTGGCGAACCTTCAAGATCGTGATGCAGCGTCTACTAGCGATGAGTGCATTCTGTGCGGCGATGAGTTCGAACATGGATTCCTTACTCAGTGGTGCGTGTGTGCGCCGCGCGATTCTCCTGCTCCGGCTAACCACGTCTATTCAGCGCCCATACGTTCTGTGAAGATTGCCTGAAGGCATGGATTGTTGTCAAGCATGGCAAATTCTGTCCAGTTTGCCGGTGTGTACACCCACTTTTCTTTGCCATCGAACGGACTTAACATACTGGGACAGGGTTGAGATCGACCCCGCAAATTTGCAGAAGTTCACTGTCAGCGCTGAAGTGAAGAAACCCAAGGTCGCTCGTAAGTCTGGGGAGCCCGATCCCGAGATCCCAGTGTCGAGGCGGAAGATTGAGTATAACACCATCTGTGCGTCCGCAAACCTATTTCATTTAACACCTTGCTGATGGTACGCGTAGCTCCGGACACTTTCGATGCCATCCAGGATTATCACGCTATCGGTGACTATGGCGAGAAGGTTCAAACCCTTGTGAAGCACTTGCTCTATCTCCAAGACCGAGAGCGTGGATGCAAGAGTATTGTGTTCTCTGCGTGGTCCGATTCGTTGCAGAGTATGTTCACATTCAATCGTCGCATCCCAGCTGACTGTATCTGCCTTCCGTAGTCCTGCAGACCGCACTTTCGCAGAACGGCATTCGTTGTCTGAAGATTGACCAAAAGGCGAAGGGGCTGTCGGCTGCTGACAGGTTCAAGGATGATAAGGACATCCATGTTCTGCTTTTGCATGGGTGAGTTGTTTGATACTCAGGGTGTTCGGGTTCTTACAAACTGTGGTCCAGGGAACGCGAGAACGCCGGATTGAACATTACTTGTGCTTCGCGCGTGTTCCTTCTAGAGAGTGTTGTCCAGCATGCATTCGAGGTTCAGGCTATTGCTCGTATTGATCGATTGGGGCAGCGCAAGGAGACTGAAGGTCAGCACAAAATCATCTTATTCTATGCCGTTTCGGGGTGTTGATTTATGACGACAGTGTATTGTTACTACGCTGAAGGCACCATCGAGAGGAACATCTTGGACCTTGCTGCTCGTCGGGGGCTCTCGCTGTACACCAAAGAGAACTCCGTGGGCACATTGCACGTCGGGGAGCTCGAGGAGAAGGACGAATCGAAAGAGGTGGATCTGTCCAAGGACAAGAAGCGCGGCGGGAAGACGAAGGCACTGAAGGGCGATTTCATATCCAAGTGCGTTTGCGTTGTATATGGTGGCTCGGGGGACTAACTTACGGATAGGGTGGACGATATGCTGGCGATATTGTTCCCGCATATGTACGAGGAGACGGAGTATCTCGTCGGCGAGGATGCCATGGTGAATGAAGATGAAGGACCGGTGGCTGGACCATCTGGGTCGTGAATAGAGTAATTACCATCTACTGTTAATCTAGCGATCCTATGTGAATACTGTATATCGTAAGTAGTTTATGGAAAGTGTTTTGACCGTGAAACAGGCGTGGAATGCTGAGCGGGGACGATACTGATTCTGGACGTGGGAAAGTTGGTATCACCCTATGATGGCATCCATGGTTAAACTTCCCACACTCATGCCAATGGTTTCTGTCCTAGTCCATGATCTCAGAGCCAAACGTAGACGCGTTGGGCAATTGCTCATGTCAGGGCGAGAAGCAGCGTCATACGCCAAGTGGCACTGCGTCTTCGCCGACCACTCCTGGACTCCATCAGTTCGTCGCTTCTCACTCACGTGTAGAGCTCCCTGCTGAGCGTTACCAGAGCGTTACCACCTTCCTTGCCAGAGCTCTCTCAAGTGGTATGTCTCTCGCAGTGGAATGGACTACACCGACAACTGACCTTGGCGGAATTTGAAGTTGCGACGCCAGTGGTATAAGGTTTGGTTCAGGAGCCCCGCTCACTGCATTTTCCCTCCTCATCCCATGTTGCTCATTACTATCGCCACGGTCGTTACACTGGCCGCTGCGTCTCTTCCCGACTTTTACAACGAGCTTGGCGGGAACCTGGCTCCTCAATGGCCCGCTTCGACACGGGCGAGTTGCTTCCCTGCACTCGACTTTGTGATGCCCAGCACCGTTCCCGACTCGCTCGATGGCTGGTGGTGCGATTCCAGCACGGAATACGCCTTTGTTGGGTTCAGCTACGAAGTCACAGCATGTACGTGCAACCTCTATGGATATCGCCCTTGTGTTCAACGCCGTTTCTTAGGCCAAAGCCGCTCCACTCTCAATTCCGAGTTCAAGGATATCCGGGAGACGTTCGATGGGCGATATGTTCGTCTGTACGGCGCTTGCGACCGTACTGGATTCTAGTAAGTGCGCTTCCTTTTTCTGTTGATACCCGACAATTAACCATTATGAAATCAGCGACGATGTTATTGACGCGGCGTGGAACAATGGCTTGGGCGTTCATGCTCTTATTTGGGTATACGGATCATCTGCATGTGTTATTCCGGTGCTTACTAGCTATACTATGCCAACAGTTTGGCTTCGAAGGAGGCAGCGAGTGGAAGGATCGCAGGGACAACCTCATCGACACTCTCTGGAACAACCCAAAGGCCAAGTTCGTGACTCGCGCCGTCCAGTTTGGGTCCGAACCGCTCTACGACTACGTTCTTGATCCCTCTGACCTCGCGGGCAACATCTGGGAGTTCAAATGGAACATTGAGGACCTTGGTATTCCGGTCACGATATCCGAGCTCGCGTAAGTATCCATATACCAAGAGATAGCCCCGGATTTGACAGTCTCATTCACAGTTATGGATATCAAGTACGTGGGGGCGCACAAATTGTACTAGACTCCATCGACGTTCTCGACGCACACATCCTGCCCTACTTTTCCCAAACAGCTTCGACTGGTGCGTCCATCTATCCCCCTCGTAAAAGCAACTCTCACAATGTTCAACAGGAGATGCAGCCTGGAAGGACGTCAACAATGATCTGAACTGGTACGTAGCTCCCCGTGCATGAACACCTCGCATAAAAAGCAGATTCCTCAGGTTCATCGATCACGCTGCGGGCCGCAAGATATGGTTCTCGCAGAACGGTTGGCCCTCTACGCACTACAGTGGCGTCGAGCCCAACAGTCCTGATGCAGTTGCCGATGTTGATAACGAAGAAGTACGTTCCTCCTTTAAAATTCCAAATGAGACTCATTCTCATTATACGCTCGTCAGAGATACTACAAGCTCCTGGAATCCAAATGCGAGTTCTTCAAGTCCGTAGCAGGCGGCGGGGTAGGATGGTTCTGGCACATCTATGCGGACTGGCAGGAGCCTGGATATGGCCTGTACGCGGAGTCTGGGAAGACAAAGTTTGACTTCAAGCCAAGGACGGAATGCTGATACCATGGAAATTTCTCTCCGTTTAATTAGGAAGGTATACTGGCATGTATGTATGTGAACTAGTAGGCGAGATCGCGCATTCCCATTGTCTTCAGCGATCGGCTTACGTACGCCTCGAGCGGGTTTAAAGCCGAACTGCACGAATATGAATGGGAACATGTAAGTTGAGTATTCTCTTCAAACGTCTTCGTGGCTTCTCTCAGCACTCCCGGCCCATGAATCATAGTCTGGAGACTGTGCATCCGCAAGGGTAACACCAAATTGGGAGTACCCCGCATCGTGGAAGGGGAGCTCTGCCTCTGCGTCGCTTGAGTCACCTGTGGGCCCCGTCGATGCAAACGCATATCCGAGGACGGCTGTTTCGTCCGTAGAGGAGAAGGATGAGGCGTCGCCGGTGATGCAGCCGGCGCAGAGGTATGTGAGGGACATGTGTGTGTCATTAACGTATGTGCCGTCAGGGATAGTCTTGAGCGTGAGCGCGGCGTCGCCTGCGTATGTCTGGCTGGGAGTATGCGCTGCCATGTCGACTGTCAGTAAGCAGGCCCAGCCTGAGGATTTTGGACATACGTGGCTTCGCGGAAAGAGGTGAGGATTTCTCCTGCATTAGGCCAGGCTACGAGGAGGATAGAGTTGGTCATTCCACCGCCGAGACTTGTCCCGGCCCATCCAGCGCTGTTGTTGAGCGGGAGGATCTGTCACGGCCTGTCAATCTGATGCGTCTTGTACACGGGCGCCAAAGGGAATGATAAATACCACCTGGCCGATGAAGTCTGTGCCAATGGTCTCGGGGAGCGCAATACCGATGGTGAATCCAGTGTCGGAGTCGGTCAACCCCTGGAAGGTTATGCCTGAGGCGGGGTCGGTATATCCGGATGCGACTTGGGCTCGGACGCCATTGAGGAGAGCAGCGGCGAGGGCGACCCACTTGGCTGTGGCTAACATCATTCTGGCAGTGAATGGCACTGTACTATGAGGGAGAGCAGGGATACAGTTCTGAGGCTTACTGTCATGTTTTCAAAGGCTTTTATACACTCGGTATCCACAACTGGCCCATGCGCGGGGAAACACAAGGAGAAACAAGTTAAGATGTTGCTGAGATGGCGCCAAGCTGTGGGAGGATTATGAATCCCACAATTGTGATAGGTGCGCTGTAGTGGAGCGGGGAGAGCTTCTTTACGACTGATAAAGCTGTCTCATGCAGAAGATTTCGGAGAAATAGGCAGCGTTTGTTGATAGCAACGACATCGCCGAGGTATACCATGAGCATAGGAAAGCGTTGAATTAGCATGCAAAAAAAGATGTGACTGTGGGGTCAAAAGCCAGCTTCATTGAAAGATGCTCGAGAGCAGTGATGCTACGCATACCAAGACGAAAGATGGTGAAATATAATTAATGTCTATAGATTGGCCGATGCTATGCAAAAGGAGAAGGGGGTGCAGGGTGCAGAAGTGATTATAAGAGCACCAAGGGTGTCCCCTTGGGAAAAGAAACTTTGCGTTCATCGCTTTCGTAGTCGGTCGGGCTGAAGATACCGGGTATTTCGGTGACTTCGACGTCCTGCGCACACAGAACGCTGTCCTCTACATGAGATGTGCTGACGCCTAGTAGGGGTAGGTGGGGCTCGCGATTATGTAGTATTGATGACCTTTCCAATCCCTTGAAGAAAGCGAAGATGAGTTGCGTGGATGTTATTGAGGCGCGCGACCTGGTGTGGGGCTGAGAGAGAGTTTGCTGGATGAGTCTGAGCATGGTTGTGCTTGAGCGGTGTGGTAGGTGGTAGAGGTCTATGCGGGTTACAGCGTTACCTTGCGCGGTATTTATTAGTGCAAAATAGGGTATATGTGTTTCTCGTCGCGTGCGGAAGGGGCCTCCAAAGCTATGCAGCGTAACAAGGCTCCTTGCCAGCGGAATTCAGAGACGCAGGGTTTTGCACTGTCCAAAGAATATACGAATTATAGAGCAATCGCAGAGGGATAACTGCTTGAACATGACAGTGCGAAGACAACCTGATGCGCCCACGTGATTCAATCTACCTTGCGTCTTTCCCATCATGTCATCAGGCTCGTGCGTCCACCGCCCGTAGCCTTCGACCTCCTTACGCATTCACTTCCAAGGCGACTATCATCTCTCTCGATACGGCAGATAACCACAGCAGAAACTCTCGCTCTACGGCATGCCGTCCTCTGGCCTAACCAGCCCATCGAGAAAGTTCGTCTCCCGGAGGACGACACGCCAATGGCATGGCATTTTGGAGCTTTCGTGAACGATGCCGACGCAGACCCCGCAGCTGTGATTTCCCTCTTCTTGGAAAATACGTCGCCTCTGGGAATGGACACCCATGGACACCCTTACGCCCGGTTTCGCAAATTCGCATGCGCGACAAACATGCAAGGGCAAGGCATTGGGAGTCTCCTTCTGCAATATGCCATTGATTTCTCAAAGTCTTTGGATATAGATGGCTGGGAGGTAAGGACATATCTATTCGACTAGTATGAGCTGCCTCACAGGTCCGTTTGGGTAGTCTGTCAAAGGCATTTGGTGCGACGCACGTCTGGAAACAGCGAGCTGGTACGAGAAACGCGGTATGCAGCGCTTCGGAGAGGATTTCTACAAGAGCGTCGGCGATGAGAGGATAGAGTATGTGAGGATGTGCAAGTCGTTCCCATAGCCATAGACAATGGATCTACAATGCTATTTCTTGCTGATTGACTAGGTCCTAAGACTCACTCGGAAGGTCATATCTCTGGTGTAATGGTATGCGCCTGCCCCTTGTCGTGTACCATCCTTGGGAGGAGACCACGCTTCTTCAACTCCCGCCAGCCTTACTCTTTCCAACGTCCCTTCATCATCGACTTGTACCTTTGCATCGAAAACGGACAGGAAACATGCCAACGCTGTCTTGAGCTCGACCATGGCAAGGTGTCTGCCTTCGCACTACATTTGAACGAAGGTCAGCAAGCATTACCGCATCCAAAGCATAGGGACAAACGCACAATAGACACGCCTCCGCCGAATGCTCGCATGGCCTGCAGCCGTTCACGGTCCTTCCCGTCCTCTGTCTTCCGGAAGAAACGGTATGGGTCCCACATCAGGGCGTCGTCACCCCAAGTGTCCTTGTCATCGATGTGTATCTGACGAATGGGCGCGACCATTCGGCTACCTTTGGGTACGACCACCACATTCGGCTTGGAGGGGTCTTCGGATACGTCGAAGGGCACGTCTGTTAGGATGAACTACGGCGTCTATGAGTAAATTGGAAGAGCGAAAGCGAGGGGAACGCTGGCGCACCCGGATACTGCTGCTGGTTGTATCAAGACGTAGTGTCTCATTTACCGTGCTGGTCATAAGCGGCGTCGAGTCGCTGAGCGCGGCCTGATTGACTTCGCCCATGACACCGATTGGGAGTACTCCTCCAGCCTCGACCTCGGCACGAAGCTCATCGATGAGTGTGGGTGACTGGAGGGCTCGGTAGAACAAGGAAACACAGCTGAGTGGTGCGTTGGCTTAGCATCCATTAGTTGAAGCAATACGTCTTCTGAAGATGTATCTCTACCTTGCAGCGCCCAAAATGTACCATTGATAGATCCAGCAGCATCGTCCGCGTTCAGCGTTTCCTCCTTCATGATGGCCTCTGCAACCTCCTTGATCAAGCCCTCGTCCAAACCTGGTGTTCCATCCAGGACAAACTGTTTGAAGATGCCCAATATAACAGTGTTGGACGTTTGAGCATTTCGCAGCGGTGTAACAATGGGTTCCAGCACCGAAGGCACAAAGCCAGATGCCTTGAGCATGAACGCGTCGTCTACCGTCTTGAAGTGATGATAGAACTGCTGTGTGGTACCAGTCGAGTCCGTGACACGGTGCAAGAATTCATGGCCGAACATTGCTGCCAGGCCTGCATCGAAGAGCGCGTCGAGCAGCCACTCCTGAATGGAAACATCCACGAACCCATTCGGGGACTCCTCGACCTGGTCTTTGAGCATAGCGACTTTGCGCGCAAAGACCTCGTGAAAGCGTTGCATAGGTTCAGTGAGACGATTCTTCTTCATTCCCCTCGCATGAACGGGGAAGATACGGTCGAACCAAATATTAGCGTCGCGCTGGGGAGGCAAGCCAAACAGGAGTTGGGTGCTCATCAGACGGAAGTGGGAGAAGTTGAACTGCTTGCTGGGTACGAGATAATAGTTCGCAATTGCACGTGGAGTTAGAAGGAATATGATGCCCAACGGCCAGGGTAACTTCACAAGGAGTTAAGAAGTTGATGTGCGTAGCATTTTTCAGTGCTTACATATACGATGGGGCCATATTTTTGGCGGAGAGCGAGCAGAAATGCGTCCTCATTTGACCCAAGAGCTATGATAGCTTGGATGCCGCGCACAAAGGGAGGAAGGTACCATGCACCGTAGGATGGAATGGAAGACGAGCGCCAAGGCTGCCATCGAAAGAAGATGAGGAGTGCGAGAGCCAGAACGGACGACACTATCGTGTTCCCCAGGTTGAACATGGTGGTTTCTGCCATAGTTGGTGCATAAATAAAGATCTACACCCTTATTGTTGATCACGTAATACGTAACTCTGTTTTCAATTGCCGCCGCGGCCGCCCAATCGTTTTGTACGTCATTCCAAATCCAAAGGATGGATTTTAAGCAAATTTCAAGCAGCCAAACACAATGGCCTTTCAATTAACACTCAACAAGAAAGTCCCTTGCGTCTATTTGGTCGGGATCATTGTTTATTACCACCGAGCCCCGACGATTGATCCGTGCGCCCCGGACGCGCGGTCTCCATCTCCACCATCGATCGATTCGCTTGGCCTCTGCATACACAACCGCCATGTCTGCCGACCCCATCAACCCTGTTGCGCCTGAAAGTACGCTGCCGTACCCGCCTCTCTTCAAAGGCAAGAAGTTCGTTGTCCTCAGCGATTGGGACGGCACCATCACCACAAAAGACTCCAATGACTTTATGACGGATACCCTTGGGATGGGAGTCGAGGGCCGGCGCCAGCTCAACCATGACATCCTCACCGAGAAAGACACATTCCGCGACGGTTTCCGCAAGATGATGGAGTCGGTAGTCGCCAACGGTCACAGCTACGAAGAGTGCAAGGAGCATCTACGCGCCAACATCCAGCTGGACCCAGGCTTTCTCGAGTTCTACAACTTCTGCAAGGCAAACGATATCCCCATCATCATTGTGTCCAGCGGAATGGAGCCCACGATCCGTGCTGTGTTGTCCAACCTCCTGCCTGCAGAGGCAGCAGAGACCATCCCCATCATCTCAAACGACGCCGAGTACCTCGATGACACGCCGGAACACAAGAAATGGACGATCAAGTACCGTCATCCATCATCTGGTTTCGGCCACGACAAGTCGCAGTCCATTATCCCCTACACGTCTCTCCCGCCAGACGAGCGCCCGGTCACCATCTTCTTCGGCGACGGTGTCAGCGACATGAGCGCGGCAAAACACGCGGACCACCTCTTCGTCAAGTTGAAAAGCTTTGGCGAGAACGACTTGGCGGCGTACTGCACTAGGGAAGGCATCCCACACAGGACGTTCACTGATTTCAGCGACGTTGTTCCCGTGGTACGTGAGATGGTCGAGAAGGCCAAGTCTGCCTAGATATATAGAGCATAGACTGAGCCCTAGAGGAATGTAAACTTCGAGCTTTCGGTTCGTTCATCATACACTGTTATTATTCGAAAGAATACTAGTACTACACTACACTAATTACTGACCAGAAAAGGTGCGCTATTCACTCCCCATTAACCTCAGACGTCGAGTCTTCGTTCGCGCATTCAGCAGGCGGGGTGAACTCCATCGGTATCTCCAGATTCGCGTTGTAAAACGACGATAGTTCTATCCCAGAGAGAGACACCACCTCTCCATCCTGTGTCGGATGGACGACCTCATCCATACTGAGAAAAGCCTCTATGATCATTTGTATATCCTCTAAATCGGCATCGTCCTCGTATAGCTTTGACAAGGCAGCCTCAAGGCAGTACCCTTCGATGTATTCAGCTGCCTGTTCCTCCGTGAGAGCATATATACTCTCGTTCGTGGTCAGAGCTGGCAATTGATGGTGCATTGGACAGCTCCCATCTGCGAAAGGTAGAATCTTGTAAGTGTCTTCCTCGTCGCCTTTGCGGCCACGGTTCATTTGCTAAAAAGTTCGTCAGGTGTACGTTCGCGGTGAAGGTACGTCAAAATACTTACGCGGTAATGGACCCATTGTGTTTGCACAGACCATGCGACAATGTACTCTTCGTCGTCTTGATGTGCATCGTACACATCGAGGAACTCGCTTGTCAGTCGCAACCACTGTGGAATCAGACTTCGCAATGAAGCGCTCAAGAATTCCTGGTTCAAGTCAAGCACCGAGTTCGATTCGCCCACAACCTCCTCCTCTTCCTCCTCCCCCTCCCCCTCCTCTTCATCCTCTTCAGCCGCCCACTCCGCTGGCGGAGAGTCCAGAGTCGCTATTGATTCAGAACCATCTGGATCATCCTCATCGCTGAAATCCACAGAATCGAAAGGGCGCTTGGTGGCCCACTTCTGGCGCGCGATACTGGTGGCCATATCATCAAAACCATCGTGGACCGTATCCTGGAACACATCGTCGACGGTCTCCAAGAAAAGGTGGTCAACGGTGTCGCTTCCCAGACTAGGCGCGTTGCTCCTCTTCTGGCGCTTGATGCTCTTGGCCGTGTCCTCGAAGACATCCTCGCTCACCTCGGGCTTTGGAGTGGCGAGGTTTACGACATCTTCTAATGGCACGGGCGCAGGGGTGATTCGACTACTTCTCCTAAGTCTAAAGAACGTTTGTTATGAGTATACCTTTCAGAAGCGCTCTCGTGAGTGAAAGACGTACGGCGCTTGTCCTCGCGTCTTGGGAGCCGGTGCTTTGCGTCGAGGGGGCATCGCACTGAGTCTGTCGTGGTAATCGAGGTGAAGAGTGGGAGCACACAAAGTCAAGGAGCGGGTCGTGTTTTATATATATGTCCTTGTTACACGGTCATTTGTTGACACTAGACCAATTGCCATCAAAAAGGGTCATTGTTTGTGAGCCGATGTCCACTGACAGTGTCATGACCAGCACAAGACAAAGTTCATGTCAGCTTGGGTTTTCCGACGGTCTTTGTTTCACAGGATTTTGTTGAAATCCATCTGGCGCGTACAACCCCAGCCGATTTGAAGCTTTCGACGGGCACTTCGATATCAATGGGATATCTACCCAAGTCTTGACGCCACCTCTATGCAAATGCCTGCGCGCCAAATGGAAAGAGATCGCATTGTTGGTCGGCTCGAATGCACAGCTCAAAGATGTCGCTGCAGGTGATGACCTCGGATGTAAGTTCCAGGAGAAATCTTGAGCAGACGTAGGCAATGACCGAATCAAGAGTAGTTTGAGCTTTGGTCAAATTGTGGGATGATGGCAGGAGGCAAAGAAGTGAACGCACGTGTTGCAATTTGTGAGTTGCAATGCATGGGGTACATCGAAGTTATGCATTCATCCCTTTGTTCTACCTATGGGACAAGCAATGCAAAAAACAGCTTGTTCCCGACAGAAATACTGGCGTGTGCAAATCAGAGTCACCCCCAATTTAGACTTAGCCTAATCAAGAGCACTTGTATTCGCGGCCACACCGATATCTGTGGAATCCCTATCCTACATTGTGGCTTATTCTGTGGTAAATAGGTAACTGAAATACGCATAGCTAGACACCCCCACAAATCCGTACTTCAAACTCGAGAAAGACAAATCACATCTGAGTTCTTGGACTGCTAAGTAATCGTCCATTCGACACCGCAAGGTGACACCCACACTGTTGGCGGCACGGGGACGAGAGGGATTCCAAGCCCAGGGAGATTCTAGTACTTCGGACATCATACAAACACATGGCGAGGGGGTAGTAGAGACAGACAGTAAACGAGAATAATAGGGAAAAATATGCGAATAATAAATGAACGTAACAGATGCTGGATGCGAACGCCAACGCTATGACGAATTCCAAGGTAGCCCTCCTTCAGGTATTGACTTTAACGGTGTCCGATTATAGTCAGCGGCTGGGCACAAAATGTTAGAATGAAAAAGGGTACATGGAGGATGTACGCACTGGCCATGTAGACGTTGTTGCCCCACCAGTTGAGATTCACACCACCATTAGGGAACTATTGACCATCAGCAAGTCTGGTCATCACTAAGCTGGGAAAACGTACCTGTAGCGCGAAAAAAATGAACAACAAGCCCAACACTGTCCCACAATCCATGGCAGCACTCGTGATATAATTGAACCGACTCCACCACGCAAAGTTTTTCTTGCGCAGGAAGTACTGGAACAGCACACCCACAGCAAACCACGACGAGTAGTTGATGCCCGTCGCAGGAGGTATGAACATGATGCCGTTGAGGACGATGGGTGTCGACACATACTTGACCCACGAGTTCGGCCGCCAGCGTTGCCAAAGCCAAAAGGGTAGCGGAAGGAAGACGCCAACGATAGACGCGTACACGTGTGGATGGTATACAGAGCCCACGCCAAATTGTCGTGCTGGGCCAATGAGACCCCAAATGGCCGAGGCAGTGTAGAACACTTGATTGTGCGGGCAGGTAAGGTTACTCTTCTGGTGCTCGGAGCAGATATCCGGTACATTTGCGAACATCCACGTCTTGATACCGACTTGGACGAAAGCCGCCATGACAGTAGCGACAAGCTGAACGATGAAAGTCGCTCGAGGCGGAATTTTGACGTAATGGCCGAGCTTCAGATCCTGCACGAAATTCGTTGCTTCCGATAACGTCTGGATGGAGTACGCCTTGAAGACCATGTTCGCCATTGGGTTTCCTGGGATGAGGGTTCCTGGGATGATTTGGGCGAGGATATTGAGCGAAATCTAATTGCCTTTATTAGGGCGACCAATAGGACAACGGCGGAAGTACTCACTCCTTGGCCAGTCATGGCGTAGATGAAGCCACTGGGAAGGACGTAGATGATGGGGAGTAACACAGCGAGTAGCAACGCGTAGACGGGTACACCAATGCTCCAGACCTCCACCGCAATGATGGAGAAGCTGAAGAAAGTAACGAAGGCGAGAAGGTACCACCAGTCGGGCACTTCGGGATAATTGCGCATAAGTTTAGCATGGATGTCGTCCTGTTCCACACGCATTTTCTTGATACCGTTGATGAGGCTCTTGCCGTGGTAGAGAATAGTATGGGTGAGGACACAGGTAGCGAGGGCAAACGCGATCAGGTAGCAGACGGCATATGTTGCGGGGAGGTATAGGGAGGAGTACTCGAAGTATGCATCGAGGTCGAAGGTGTCGTCCTTGTTGAGCACGCGAGAAATATTGTAGACATTTCCGAATCGATCGTAGGGCTGGTTGTCGGATATTGGGAAATACGCCAAGTCCCAGCACTGCAGTGCTCGGATGAGGAGAAGCTCAAAGAAGAAAATGAGGACGCACATTGGTGTAATACAGGATGGGGGTCAATATCCAGAAGAAGGCCACGAAGCCAACCATTACATGGACCTGGGCCCACCAGGGAACTAGAGAACTGTTTAGCGAAAGATACAGTCGAAGATTTGGAGTGACTTACCCATTAGAGGACTACCAACCCACGTAATTTGAGTCCAGTCAAATGTGAGAATACCCATCCCAAGGCCACTGGATACGCCGAACAACTGATTAATGGGGACGTTGTTCGGTGCAGCCCAACAGATGAAGGAGAACACTGATAGTGCACTAAACAGGAAGCCTATGGCGAAGAGTAAGTTCGACAGCCTGGCCCGATGAGAAACAACCAACCTGGCAGGAATGCCCAGAAGAACCCAAATGCACCGACCCACATGAAAAACCTGAAGCGAGAGATGCCCTTGCGTATGGGCATACCTTCGTTGTCCGGCACGACATCTTCGCCATCCTCTTCGGCGTGCAGCGTGTTAAGGAGTGTACAGACGACAAGATTCTGGGGCCAAACCATGGACGCTGGCCATACCAGGAACCGTCTGCACATCCCCGCCAGACCAAAGCCTGTTAGTTGGGTTGCGAGGACGAGAACCAGGCTGAACCAGTATCCCAGAGTGAGATCGTAGTATATCTCGGCGACGATGACGGCGTAGAGCGCATACGGCGCAGTGACGGTGACATTTGCCATGATATACACCAGGACATGTTCCTTGATATTCCACGGGCCGGGATTGAGGGAAAACTCGAACGATATTGGCCCGGGAGGCGATAGTGGCGCCAGTATCGAATGGCATATCCGCCGAGGTGATAGGATATGGTAAATCCGTGTTGTGAGCGACGCGCCTGGGGCGGGAATGGGGGCGGGCTTGGGTACCATGCGGGCCGGTATCCGGGGCAAAGGGAGGCGGTATACGGTGATAGGGAGTGTGTAGGCGAGTAGTTTCCCGCAGGGATAGGCCAGGAGAAGTAGAGCAAGCGGCACAACCGACGGTGCAGGGGAGCGCAGATTGAAGAACACATTTGCTGCGCCACTTGCTAGACAGAGGAGTAGGCCGACGAACCACATTCGGAACGTCATGGCCGGCATTGCGGGGTCGTCGATGTTGGACACCGAGGCGCGGACTTCTGGGTATGGCGAATCCTCATCCTCGATGGCATCAAAATCAAAATCCATCCTGTGTGCCGTCAGAGGGAGCACTGGGGCTTGGTAGAACATACGCACTTTATGCTTGCCTCCCGCCCGTCGTCGTCCATATCCGCGAAACTACTCCCCGCGAGGCTACTGCTCGCCCTGCTGTCTGTCCTAATTGACTTGGGAGCAGTGGATTTGGTCGTCAGCCGCATCGCCGGATCGACACCGGTCTCCTTCTCGCTAGCCCTCTCGCTTGGCAACGCTACCCGAACCTCCATAGACGACGCTGGTGTTATCCTGTGCATCACGATGCCATTGTGGTCCAAAGACTGAGAGCCGGTCGACGGCGGTGTCAGCGCTTGGGATACCGGTTGATGAAAAGCAAATTGGCCAGCGCCCGGTTGGCCAGCATACGGATCGAACGGATAGGTTGGCGCTGGGGGGATTGGGACGCTCTGCGGGAACTCGGGGGCTACATTTTGTTGCGAGTGTGGGTCAGGAGTCGGTGGTGGAAGGAACGCAAACACGTCCTCGTCGTCGCTCTCGTCCTCCTCCTCCTCGTCGACGTCGTTGTAGTAGTCGTTGTAGATGGGGGGACCAGCACCTGCCGATGTTGCCGGACGAGAGGTCGTCGGGCGACTGGCTGTCGTTGGTGGACGCATGATACGGCGGTCAAAAGCAAACACGAAAGTAGAAACTCATATCACCAACCTCTGACCAGGTCCTCCAATCAGGTACGCACAACGCTGTTCCTGTCACGTCGATCACTCTTTTTTAGTCCTTTCGCCCCCTGAAAAGGCAATTTAGTACATATACCGTGGGCTTTGCCGAGGCCCCATCCTTCTCCTTATCTTTGTTTTTTTTTTCCCGCAGGCACCTACAGTAACATCTACGTAGCATTGGGAATATCCAAGATGTTCTCTAGTTTGCGCAAAGACCTTTCTAGGTTTGGTCGACGCTGGAATGGCCGAGGAAGCGCAATCCAAGCGCAATAAATTAACAATAATAGCCGTTCCTTCCCTCCGTGCCTGTGGCCCAAATGCGCTCGTCGCTCGGCGGTCGCGGTTGAGCGCGCCGAAGACTAACGTGCGCCCAACAACGTGCGACCTCGTGCGACCATGGCATGCTCGTATCTGGAAGCTCGTGGCTCGTATGCAATAATTAAGAGTTTCCTATGGACGACTCCATAACCAATCCATAAGTGCTTTCATTATGCAGCTGCGACCCACCTAACCCGCTAGCTAACATGATCCACTTGGGAGCGCACGTCTCCCCGTCGACTGACACTCCCTTCTGCGGGCGCATCGCGTGAAGAACCTACAAGAGCTTCCGTTATTTTGGACTCCAAGTCCCCGCCCCGAACCTTTTACAATAATTGGAGGAACGGTGAAAAGCACTGGCACGCATCCACCTCACTCACTTCAGCAGGGCGTTCGAGGCACAATCGATGTGCAGTCATACAGTGCTATAGAGTGATACTCACACCACATTTACACACTCTCTCTATCTTCTATCCTACTATGTATCTCTCCAGCGGATCACGGCCCTGCATTGAGGCTGGTTGGTCGAGCTCTTTGTGGCGCCCTTGGCAATGTAAGTGGACCTGCGGTCCTGCGCTTCCTGGTGCCTTTACGGACTTGAGGAGACGAGGGCCTGTTCGTTTACGTCCTCATAACGCTCCAGGGGAGGTGTTCTCACCCCCAATTCCTTGTTGTTACATGATTTTCGTCAATGAATGCTCTTCGAAAGACGAGTAAACCACTATCTGAAGAAATCTGGTCTATTGAACAAACACAGCCGAGGTTCCTTGCAAGGCCACTATGTTCTCGTCCGTCCATTCCACCCCAATAGTTCCATGGGGTTGAAATTGTCTCAGGAGGCGACATTGAAGCGGAGCATAAACTCTACGCACATACTGCTCGACATGGACCGTGAGCAGGAACTGTATGCACTTACTAAGTATCTAGTAGGTATGCGACATTGCAGCTCAAACAGGTAGGGTGACGGGGATATGCGACGCTGTATATATACTGCCGCTTTGCGGAACTACTGTACGGTCAAAGTACGAGCGCCTCAATTTGAGAGCACGCTTCTGCATTTGATGCGCCTGATGCGCCTCGATCGATCGTGTCGTCAATTGCAGCCATGCGGCTTGCTTCTTCCTTTCATCAACACTGGAAATGGGCACCGGAATGAACTCAACCACTGCACAAATTCCTTCGACGATATAACACACGCAACACCTCTTCACCCATAAACGTCAGGATTTTCCTACGGACTTGATACTACGCAAACTTCCATCAGCGTAACCACTGCCTCCGAACCACCATGATCATCCTCGACGATGTGGAAGCTGCACAACTAAAGGCACCCACAACCGCTACTCCACAGCCTGACCATGAATCCGACGGGGGCCATGTGCAGCGTCAGGCAGAACCTTCCACGGCGCCTACTACCCCCACACCACCACCACACAAGATACGCCTCCCAAGACGACGATTACGGCTCATCGTCGCAGCTTCCCTGACATTGTGTGCTCTTACATGGACGATCTTTCACTCTGTACTAGTGCGTAATAGTGCTATACGTTTGTTCGCATCCACTCATGTTCTGGGACCAGTCAAGACATCCTCTAGGAAGGATCCTGTTCGAGGTGTGTTGTGGCTGAGATTCTCCGCTCTGATGCTCACACTTGCTTCAGGAAGCCCTCGGCATGCGACCAGTGCGTTCATAGACTGTGTTAACCCGATGTCGAATTTGACCGACTTTCAACAGCCTCCACCTCCACCCCCAGAACCTTTACTAATAGTAAGGGCCCTCATTCCCTCTCACAAGATAGGCACTCAATAAACTGATAGCCATATACCCTTGCGGCATGCTCGCGCTTCGCAACCTGGCTTCCAGCTGATGAAGACACTTCCGGCCCGGCGAGCTGGGGCCCATACCAAGCTGCCACTACCTCCTTCACCATCCCCTCTATGGCCAATATATTCGCCGTATCAGATGGCATCCTCAACGGCGTGTTCACGACACAGACCAGCGACACCGACGACCCCAGCATTCGCGTGGATATCGTTGCACAATACTACGACAAAGTTGCCTTCGAGTCTACACATCTCTGCCTTATACACGATACAAAGCACGACGCTGCCGGTGTCGGCCTCTTTGCGGAAAGACTGGCCAGGGGCAGAGTGGAACCTGAGCATTGGAATGAAAAGGACGACCTGCTATTCCGCGCGACGCTTATACTTCCTCGGACACTTTCCAACCATAACCTCCGGACACAGCTTCCCAAATGGCATCACAACCTCGATGTGCTTACTCCGTTCAACGAAGTCTCACTCGCCTCCCGAAAGGGCATCATACATGCCACAGTGCGTCGCTCATTTCAATCAGTGTCCTCAACGTTATTCATGCCCACTAGAACTTAACGACTTCCGTCCTCGACATTGAGACGACCGACGCCATCGTCAGCGGCGCCTTCTCTGCCCATACCGCGTCATTTCGCGTCACTGACAGCCCACTACGCGCCGACATATCCATGACTGGCGCGTCCGGGCCTACAAATCTGACGATACATGCCATCAGATCGTACGTCCATTTCCTCCTTCCTCACATATTCAAGGATTCACCGTCGTTCAGTCGCGTCGAAAGCCACATCGACCTCCACTCTTCCCTGGAAGCCTCGTCCATCTCCATCAACTCCCGCCACGGCTCCGTTAATCTCACCATCCTCAACATCGACCCTCACAGTACGTTCGATATAAATGTTGACCCGCACAAGTCTGTCGCCCATGTATCCGTCCCAAACAACATTCGATGGAATAATGTTACTGTGGGTTATGGGGAGAAATGGACGGTGCAGCTCCCTGCTGAGGGTACGTCTATGATAGAAGAAGAGGGTAGCATAGATACAACTCTGGCGTCTGGAATGCCAACTTGAGTGTCGCGTGTACCTAACGCTGCCTAGTAGTAATTCGGGCAATCGGCTATCTCGCCGGGCTAAGGAGGAACTCGTTGATACGCTTCAACGTCGTCCGCGCAGGATTAGCACTCGGTCTGTCCGATATAATCCACTCCAGCCGGGTCTGTAGCGTCTGCTTGTTGCCTGCGCTCATCCTTAGAATCCTCCGCAACGCATTATCGATGAGTGTTGAACACGTACCCATTGCGCGGCGACTCCCAGTCTCGTAGGATCCGTCGTCGTCAAAGAAGAGCTGCAAGCAAACAAGCACGATCCCAGCAGCCAGATCGTTGCCCGTATCGCATGAGATGCAGACATCCTGGCCGTGTGCGAGAGCCGTGCCAATGAAGTGAGTGGACTTCGGAAGTACATCTTCGCGAAATACAGAGGAGCCCTTCTTCCCGCCTGGGACATGGAGCAGGAGATGACCTGTCCCCTCGAAGGTCAAGGATATGGGAGGAGATGGAGTGGAGTGGATGATAACATAGGCTTTGGAAGATGATGCTCCCATGGTGGCGGCGTCGAGGTCGTCGTTTGCACAAAGCCAGAGTCGTCCGCCAGTCTTAGCAATGGCGGACGGCGGATTGCGTTTTATACGATGGAAGGAAGCGTCCAAGACGACTTGGCGGACCATCGCTTCAAGCTCGTCATGTTGGCACCCGAGAAGAGCGGTATGGTTGGCCCAAAAGAGATCGGGCGTTAGTCCCTGCACCAAATCAGCCTGGCACTGCACATGGGAAGCGTTAGACAGACCATCGCCCACATTTCATGATCATCGGCAGAGCCTTGTATATATGAATACCCTCCAGCACGCCGCTCGAGCCCTTCTTCGACAAAACGCGATGCAGAGACACAGACAAGAGGTAGCCCGTATTCGTTCCAACTGGATACATCAGGGAAATCGGTTGTCGAGGGCGTAATCCAAATCGGCCGGAGCGGGACTGGGATTCGAGGAAGAGGGTAAGAAGACGACTGAACCTCAATCAAACGCCGAAGAGCATAATCGATTCAAATGAAACTTACAGCGAGTGCTGTAGCCCATGCATCGATTTTACCCGAAATATGTGCGTGTTCTTGGGCACTGACTACATTTGGAGGCGTGAACAAGCGAGAGTCCCATGTGCTAAGCTCGATGTTGTAGCGTTGTGCGATTGCTGTGTTCACCACCGTACACCAGATAGGCAACGTCTTGCTAAGGGCGTCCGGCATTCGTTTTCCAGAGCGTGTCGAGTCAACGACAATCATTCTAAGATCTGATTAGTGGTGTACGCAGTATAGGCATCTACGTCGAAGCACCCTTTACTTTCCACGATGAGCGCGAGGAGATGGAGATTTGGCCTTCTGAGATTAAAACTCCAGTTACCATAGTGTCCGTCGGTGGATTTGAAGTATGCCTGAGACCCCGAGGACTGGATTGAAGAGTCAATTTCTTCCTATTAACCTGGCAATTGGAGTGGTTGGTACACTCACGTTTTCGGGGTTTACATACCATGCGCCACAGCGTAGGTTTGCTATTAGACGCAGTGAAGTCAGATCGAAAGGCAATCACAGTTCAAAGATTTCCAAACCAACAAGAGGCAGCGTAGCATAATTTTTCGCTACAGTATCCACAAAGAGCACATCCTCGTTGATAGAATGCAGACGATTGTAGATGTCGTGACTTTCTTTTCGAATACGTGACAAGGCAGTCTTTTCCACTAGTTTGAGGTCTCTTTGTAGACTCTCAGGTGTAATTCCTTCGTCTTCGAACTCAAAGCCGATGTCGTCCGGTTCAATAGTCATGGTAGTTTTGGGCAAGATGATCTCGATCGCGATTTGATGATCACGGCAAACAATGACAATTTATCCCTCCAAATTTACCCAATAAATATGTAAGCGAGCGTCGGGAGATAGCACCCTTAAGATACTCGGCTTCAGCACGATGTCCTCGGCCGGAAGTAAAACTTTGGGTTTCCCGAGTAATCGTAAAGTCCATATCCAGGTTCTTGCGAGTCCGAATATATGTGCCAAAACCATCCTACTCCTCCTCCATCGACGTACTTGAAGTACTCACATTTCGAGTCGAGAAGTTGATAGTAGTTCTGTCGAAGTTGAGGTTGAGAACACAACTTGCGATGCACATATCACTTACCTTCTCGTTCTCGATATCTGCGACGGCGTAAGGGCTGTTCGGCTCGACTCCGGGATAGCTCTTGGATGGCCAACCGTTCTGGCGCAGGCTCAGAGATGTCAATGCTATGAAACTTGAAGCATACCTGCGACAGCCATATCTTCTTTCCTTGACCATTTTGAACAAACCTAACGTGAATATTCAGTCAAACTAATCTTGTCGAAGAAGCACTGCAAGAAAGTGCGCTTACCAGTTGAGGTCGGCGGTTACCAACGGCCATGCATTCCAAGCTAATTGCAGCGTCAGAAATATATAGAAATTGGGCTGAAAGCAAAGCCACCTGTCGACGCTTGGAACGAGAAGTACGGCAGCATGTGCGCGTCAATCACATCGATGGCATCCATGACTTGCTCAGCGCCACCGTTCTTTTGGTACCCATACCTTGAGAAGGAATGTCAGTTCGGTCAACTCTGGCTTTGTGTAAAACAAGGCGTACGCTAGTTCGGAGATAGTGACAGGGATATTCAAGTTGTGTAACTCGTCCTTCATGCTATAGATCTCATTGGCGAGATCGTCTGGGCTGAGGACGCTGTCGTATAGCGGCTCCGAGCCAAACTGCACAACTCGGGTCACGAATTTGGCCTTGGTATTCCAGCGAAGCGTAGATAAAAGGGCTTCACGCCGTCGTCTCCACTGGTCTCCGCCGTCGAAGCCAAACTAGGACGTTTACTCAGAAGCTGTAATGGAAAAATAGTAGCAGATAGTAGACGTACCCAGACAAGCATGTGAAGTCCGAGACCAGCAGACCAAGCAGCCTCGACGACGTCGTCGCTAGACGATTTGGAAATTAGCTCAGTTCGAAGAGTGGGCGCCTGCATAACGCACTTGAAGCCGAGCCCTGAGAGCATCTTGGAGGGCAACTGAAAGGTGTCAGTGAGACGAAAGGTGTGTGCATTTTCTGAAATGGAACGGCAAGTGGCATGAGGAGATTCTCGAACGTAGTGCAGCTGATTCAGAACCAGGGACCACAAGCCAGACAGTGACTACTGACTTGCGTGGATCGACCTCGTACTCTAAGCTCTAGGAGTCGACAGTCTGAAGTGCATTGTTTACCCGAGTTACCGTGGGAAAAACAGATCAACCATCAGGCTGTGGTTGCATCGGTCCGACCAGCGACAGCTTGTCTTGTACCTTGACGGTGAGTTGGATGGAGTCGAGGCGAGGTCAATGCTGGCTTAGTCCGTTAGTTCTTTTTTCTTACTGATGGCGGATGCTGCCATCTTGCTGCCATGACTTCACAAAAAGTTGCTCTCGTCCTTCCAAATTATCGGATATCAATATCAATGGTGATGCCCAGCGTTTCTGTGGCCTCTTCATCCTTAGGCAAGCCCAACTTGATATCCGATTTTCCAGTATTTCAATCTTCAATCTTCAATCCAACGTATGCATGTCTTGACTTACTGACCGACAGCTGTGAGAGACTGAGTACCGAGCTTGAGCCGCCACGCGCAAAGGCGGCTGGTAACGGCAACGTTTCATCTCGGAATGATCCTCCGACCGATGCAGAAGCTTAGCTCCAACGACGGGCTCGGGATTCCGCGCCTTGCTTCTGTACTCTCATCGCGACGGGCATGGATACCCTAAGATTTGCTGGTTCCGTCGCTTTCATCCCATTCTCAGAATACCAGCCTTCAAAGCCATTTTCCAGGCGGTGGATTGGGTTTACGATTTTAGCCTGCTCGGTGCGGAACAGTGACTTAGCACGCCAGCCCAGGATGCTCACGTTCACCCAGATACTAACTCTCATCGGCCTCGCAATCTTTAATATACATACGCAAGGACACGACCTTATTACCTCGTATGGCCTCTAATGCGCTGTCGGTATCCGCTCACATCTCCAAGGACAATCGTTTCGCAGATATTCTACAGCAAGCAATCACCCTTGAGAAATGGGACTTCGGAGACCACCTGCCAGTCTAGCTTGCTCGACGTATCATCCAGCTATTATACACGAACCCCTACCTCTGTTACGAATAGCACGGCACTGGTGAACCCTGGGTCTTTCAAGTGGACCGTGAACGCCTTCAACCCGAATGGAAAGCTGGACACGGTTCAAGCAGCGTACAACGGGGAGGAGATGAGCTGCAACGTACGTGTCCTGCACTCCATTATCGAAAGTCAGCGCTCATCACGATATAGGTATCTAGCTTTGGTCTTACCTATCACTTCGCCGGGAACTACTTCATGTTTGGGTGTGCATCCTTTTCGTGGTTTACGCCGATTCTTTGGCGCTTACATCTCCAAACAGGATTTGCGCCAAATGTAGAATGTTGGAACAAAAGGATGAGACCTATGGTGGTACTGCTCACATTGAGATGCTCGATGTTTGCTCTCATTATAATCAACAATTCGACGAGTGAGGGTCACTCCGTACGCCGTCCGCCCTTTCTCACGCCTGGTACTACAGCTGGCCCAGCTTCGCTGCAGAAGCAGTTATCTCTCAGATCAGCGAGCGCGCAACGTGAGTGCTCCGGACTTAACTTCAGGCGCAAGATACTCACAACATGTAGCAATGTTGGAACCTTCTACAACAGATTGAACTTCAAGCCAGGGACTCTCCCGGAGGCTGTCTTCCCTTGGGGCTCTACGGTCCACAGCGCGGACATCACGATCACACCGAGCCTGATTGAATATGTCAATATCTGGCTAGGAGGGTTCAGCTACTATAACACTTCGGCGACTTTCTCGCTTACAGACGGCAACAACGGTGACTGTGGTATGGGATACTGTCCTCAAGGCGCATATCGTATTGTCGACCCCAAGGATGGATCTATGAGTGACGAGGAATACACCGACATGGCGCAGCTACTGAGGGTGGCGAAATCAAGCAGCGGCTCAGTTCTTCCTGTGCTTGGTGTCGGGAACCTGCAACCTAGTCTCGCGAACGATGGCGATATAAGCCAATTACCAGGCGTATTGCCCGAGATGTACAATGGCATACTGTCCATTGCGGGGTACATGGTCGATTCCGCGCTACTGGATCTCACAGGGAGATCCATCGCTACGTCGTTTATTTGCACCGTTCAGACGAAAAAGCAAAAGGAGGGATGGGTTCTCATTGCTGTTGTCTTGGGTAGCACTCTTGCCGTTTTCGGAGCCATACGAACCGTTTTCATCATCGTAAGCCCGCGCCTTTCTACCTCATCATGTCAATTCTAACTCCAATCACTAGCTCGGGGCGTTCGTGGATGAGCAGCTCATCGCACGCGAAGGAGGTCAAGTGACTACTGCTACCAGCGTTGTCAATGTCAACGCGCCAGTCGCGATATCCCTCGAGCCTCAAACACCGTTGAGCCCATATCATGATTCACAGTATACCAAAGACAGTTTTGTATAATCGCCATCGTGCGATTCGGACTGAGGCGGAGCACGGTCTTTACACGGGTTGCTATTTTATCGAGCTACATAATCACGGTCGTTCAATATTCAATTCCCAATGATGTACATTAACCACGCACCAGCGCAGTCCGACATCTCAATACCGTCCCATTCAACTTGCAGCTGTTGGGCTTGGAGGCTGCCAGCCTCCAGGCGCAAGCGCAAGTCCGGGGCGCTCCGTCGAATTGAGAAGGTGAACACTTATGTATGTAATTTCGAATACTTCAGTTTCTCCACCGGTTCTGTCGTGGCCGGTGCTACGCCGCCATTGTCGTAGGAAGGGATGCCACTCACCGACTTTGTCCCTCGGTACAGTATATTCACAGAACGTTAACAACGCTACAATCCAAGTAGCAGGAAGTTTTTCGAGCAGAATAAAAGCCAAATCAAGCAATTCGCACTGTGCGCGCCTTCTACTGCGTTGAGCGGAGGAGTCGGGAACGAACGAATTCATATCACGTCGGCACGACTTCCGTGGGCTCATTGAAAAAGTGGCTCCAACACTGGCTTTGAATAACCGTCCTCTCTCTGTTTCATTCTACCACCAACGCAGGCATGGATGTTGTCCTCAGAACCGCCGGCTCTGTAGCCTTCTCGCCGTTCTCGGAGTACCAGCCCACAAAACCGTTCAGCAGACGATGGATTGGCACATCTATTCTGACATGCTCAGTGCGTACATGACAACGTCGCGTGAAATACTTCGCTTACTCCCTCACTCCAGATAATCGCCCTTTTTGGTCTTGCAATGTTTAATGTTTATACTCAAGGACACGAGCTTATAACATCGTGCGTGTGGAGTTCTGATTAGGGACCTCTTCCAGTTGAACATTGGGAGGACAATCGTTTCGCAGACTTTTTACAGCGAGAACAACCCCTTGAGGAATGGAACCTCGACGACGTCCTGCCAGTCCAGTCTTCTCGACGTATCTTCAAGCTATTATACGCGTACTTCAACCAGTCGGCAAAATGGGACGTCGGTCGTGAATCCAGGGTCATTTAAGTGGACTGTGAACGCGTTCAATCCAGACGGGAAGCTGGATACGGTCCAAGCCGCATACAATGGAGAGGAAATGTCCTGTAATGTACGCCGATCACATTATGTAATCACACCCAATGCTCATTACAATTCGAAGGTCACGAGCTTTGGCCTCACGCATCACTTTGCTGGCAATTATTTCATGTTCGGGTGCGTAACATATGCATCTGGCAGCAAATTATCGTTTTCAAATCTTCAAAAGGGTCTGCGCAAAATGCAGAATGTTGGACCACAAAGACGAGACCTACGGCGGCTCTGCGAAAATCGATGTGCTCGATATGTGCTCCCACTTCAACCAGCAGTTGGACGAGTGAGACTGACTTTCCAATGCGATACTGATCTCTGACGTCGAAGTTAGCTGGCCTAGCTATGCTACCGACTCGCTCATCTCACAGATTAGCCAGCGGGACACGTACGTTGACCACATCTTTTCGTTCGATGGTGGTACTGATCAGCCGCCTAGCAATATAGGGACATTCTACGATCAACTGAACTTCCAGCCTGGCGCGCTTCCCGACTCTGTCTTCCCCTGGGGGTCGAACCACACGAGTGAAGACACGACCGTGACCCCCGCTCTCATTGAGTACGTCAACATATGGCTCGCAGGTTTCAACTATTACAGCACGTCGGAATCGTTCTCTCTGCTCGATGGCGAATATGGCGAATGTGGTCTTCGCTACTGCCCACAGAACGAGTATCGCCTCGATAACGAGACTTCCAGCGAACAAGGCCACACGGACCTGTCACAACTGCTTAAAACAAACACCAGCGGGTCGGTCCTCCCCGTGCTCGGCATCGGAAACCTGCAGCCGAGTCTGGCGAATGGCGGTGATGTGAGCCAGCTGCCTGGCGTGCTGCCCCAGATGTACAACGAGATCTTTTCTGTGGCTGCATACATGCTCGACGCCGCCCTTGTGGACCTTACGCATCGGTCGATAGCAACTTCCTTCATCTGCACCGTGCAGACAGAAGAGAGCAAGAAGGGATGGATGATGATCTCCGTCGTAGTGGGTAGCACTCTAGCTGTCTTCGGTGCCATCCGAACCGCGCTCATTACCGTGTGTTGCCATTTTCCACGTGAGGTGGGGTGTGCTAATATCATCTTTCGCATAGCTTGGAGCCTTCATCGATGAAGAGTTAATTTCGCGAAATGCTGCGAGGGACCCTCCTCCCAGTTTGCATGCTCCTGCACCGCCGACGGAAACGAGGGAGCCATTGAGCCCTTTTGACGATGAAAACTACGCCAAAGAAAGTCCAGTATGATCAGTTTGTCATGCACCGAAGGTGACCATAGTCGAACGAACCGTAGCCCATTCCATAGCCTGCACATAATTGTCTAGATTATCACTTATCCTAGCCCACATTCGTTTACTCCCTCGTTCATTGAATTTTTTGGTGACATAGCGGAGGCGAAAGCCTCAACCTTGTGACATGAGCCGCCCTCTGGCGTCTAGGTCGTAATCTCCTGCCGGGATATGATGGTTGCGTCCAAATTGCCGTCTGTACCATCCGGTGCAGGTCATACCGACAATAAGCAATCCACTTTTCACCTTTTCTACCGGTACTAGCTCGATTTTCCCGCTGTAGATACGCTCGCTGCGTATGCGGTGTTCAGCGTCCACGACTGTAGCTATAGCGTATGCAGTGGTGAACATTGTCGCCAGCGTTGTAGAGGAGGATATCATAAACATGATGATCATTTGCAGTTTTGCAGCCTGTTGAACCGACGTCCCGCCCAGGATAGCGCCAGTCATCATTCCAGGGATCGCAATGATACCCAATACGCTGCAAGTTTGAATAAAGGATGTCTTGCAAAATTGAAACACGGATTCACACCTCATTTGGTTTATGACGGGAGTGAGTGCAAGGACAAGTGCATCGATGGCGATAGGTTTGCAGGCTTCCATCCGCGTCGCGCCAAAGGCGAGATAGACCTCGACTTTGTCTCTGTTTTCGCTGTGATATGCCATGATTATAGGCATTGTCTTGGTTCTCTTTGACTCACTGAAGTTCTTTAAGCACATAAGTTACGCCGACAACGATGCCTGAGATCGTACTCCCACAAAGCATGCCAACAATGGGAACTCCGAGCTTTCAGTAAGAAAAATTGAGGTAGTTCTGAGATATTAATCACTTACTGTACTGTGATGGTGTCCAAAATGGTTCGATGGCCATCGCGAAGCGAACGCCGATAATTGACGTTGGGATGGTCGAACATAATAATCCGCAAATCACAGATTGGAACTGCGGGCATATCATATCAAGATGTTTGTTTTCGAGAGAAAATGAAAGTTACCATCTGCTCATGCCGTCTCTTTGCCTTATTAACGACTTTAACAGATCTCAATGCGCGCGCAATACACTGTAGTTTGGGTTCACTCACTCGTTTCGAACGCCCCTAAGAGGTTCAATAGCACTAATACAATGAGAACACGACTTCTAAACTGACTAGGACCACATACGAACAATTCCAGCTACAGCCCAAGGGCTGTTGGACTCGAAGACGCTCTGCAAGAGGAGGCCAACAAGTGCAAGTTGCACTACACATCGCACAGCTGCGGTAATCAGAGCCGCGCCAATCCCAAGACTGTGGACCTTTGAAATTCCAGCATTTAGTGCGATAAAGCAGAACGCCAGAGCGACGTTCCACCAAGTGAGTGTGCTTTCCATGGCCGTGAGATAGCAAGACAGATAAGATTGATTGCCGGTGATCTGCATCACTTTCGGGCCGAGATCTGATGGTGTGACTGAGATCGAGTCGTCCAACGTCAAAAAGTGGCGACCTGGGTGGTCTATGCAATCATAGTAGAGGTTTGTATGTATGTGACTCGGGGATCTTGGTTACTGAGAAAGTCCTCGTGTACCTCTACAAGGCGTGGTATCCCAATATCTGGGATGCTTTGTCCTTCAACCTCACTGCTCAGTGTGTTCAACAAGCACCACCTTGGGATTTAGTCACATTCGATATTTCCGGTGTACCCTGCACGAACGGCAGTATTTTTTGAAATTTTTGCGGCTCTGCCCTCGCTATAGTATCTAAACGCCCGCCGACAATCCGATGCATCCAACCTCAAGAGTCAACAATTTCGATCTGAGCACCTGTTCTTGACTTCGCACGATTATACACTACTATATATGAAAATGTATATGGTCTATTTATGGGGCATCAAACCCAATGAATGGCGCAAGATGATGCAGGGCCCAGATATAAGAGAACAAGAGGCGTCGCGATTCCTAGTCACTCATCTATCCCCCTTCTCGCCAGCCTAGCCATGGGAAATACTCCATCTCATGAGCAGAATCAAGACATTCCTATCACTTCTATCTCTCGCACTGCCTTTCCTACGTGCTGCTATGCTTCGAACGACTCCGATTCCGATGGCACTGCCGTCGACATATACGAGAAACACATCGTCTGTAGCTCTCGTAACTACTCAGAGTCCTCCATCAAGATGGGACCTCCTCGCGCCCTAATACTTGAGCCCCGTCATCCCCGACCTTCATACCACCCAATGTATACCATTCCCACTACTGCGACGGACGCATACGCCCTTTTCATCGAAAAATATCCAGGTTGGCTGTCACTTTTATCATATGATTTCCCAGTCCTAAGTTGCATGCTTCCTAGAATATCAAATGACTTGGCTTCTGGATGGTCTGCGGGAAACGGACTACACGCGCCTATTGAAAACAAAAGAAGTATATGTCGATTACATGGGCGGTTGTCTTTACCCAGAACACCTCGTTCACCTCCACGCGGGCTTCTTAAGCTCTAGTGTGCTTGGTAACACGCACTCGGCGAGCAATAGGTGAGTTCAAGCCGAGTTCTCATCGCCAAAGTCCCTCATTTCTCTTTAGCTCGATGTTGTCTCTCGCGCATGCAAAGGAAGCTAGAAATATGGTCCTCTCCTTCTTCCGTGCCCCCGCAGATGAGTATACCGTGGTGTTCACGGCGAATGCCTCGGCCGCAATGAAGCTCGTCGGCGAGGCCTTCCCATTTACGGGCGCCAGCTCCTACGTCCTTTGCGCTGACTCGCACAATTCGCTGCATGGTATTCGCCAATACGCTGCAGAGCGAGGAGCAAGGGTCATCTATATTCCTGCAACACCTCAAGGTGGTGTGGACTTCGATGACTCTGAGGTAGGATTCCTGGAACGCTCATGATCGTTAGTCATCTGGGATTAAATGCTTACATAGATTACAGGCCATTCTACGCAAGAGCGCACTTGTCTCTGGAAGTTCGACGTCGAGCCTCTTCGCCTTAACCGGCCAGTCTAACATTACCAACTCTAAGTTACCGTTGAGTCTCCTGACGGTCGCAAGCTCCCTGGGATATTCAACCCTGCTTGATGCTGCCGCTCTTGCTCCTACATCCTACATCTCCTTGGAAGATATCCGTCCTGATGCTATGGCGGTCTCGTTTTACAAGATGTTTGGCTATCCTACCGGTGTCGGTGCTCTCGTCGTCAAAAAGTCTTTTCTCCGGCGCCTCCAACGCCCGTGGTTTGCAGGCGGGACAGTGAGCATTGTTCAAGTCCCCGGGAGTGTCGTCACGCGTTCCTATGAGCTACATGAACAGTTTGAGGTTTGTTTCTGCCCTAAGGTTTGTTATAGTTTCTGTGAGCTAACAATGTTGACTAGGACGGCACAATCAACTACCTTTCTCTTCCAGCTATCGTCGATGGCTTGAGGATGCTCTCCGCTTACATGCCATTTCTACCACTCAGACTATCGGCGTTGACGCATTACGCCATAACAAACTTGAAGAGCATCGTCCATGACGGTTCAGGCCGTTCTGTCGTCAGGATTCTCTCCCGTCATTCGTCAAAGAGGTTACACTTCGTTGGAGAACAGGCGGACACTGGCTCAATAATATCTGCCATATTTCTCGGAGTTCGTGCAGTTACACTCTTCAATCATAAAATCCAAGAAATTGAAATGATTTTCACAGCCTGATGGGGAGATGCTCCCCAACTCCTTCGTTGAATACGCTGCCTCCGTTTACAATATTTCTCTTCGCACCGGCTGTATGTGCAACCCTGGCGGCGCGACGGCACTCTTGAATCTACAGGAAGACATGGACAAGCTGTATTCTGGGATCACGCTTCACGAGCTCGAACGCTGCGTCGGCCATGAGCTCGGTGTCGTGCGAATCAGTTTGGGATTAGCGAGTAACTTCTGGGACGTCTGGAGCGTAGTCAAATTTGTCGAGAAACTGGCCAGTGGGTCTACGAGGACGGATTTGTGGGAGAGGTGGCTGGAAACACACAAGACTCGTTAAGAAGGTTATGCATCATTGCCTGAAATACACGTACATATATAAGAGTTACAACAAAGACGTGCTATGCTATTGGAACAGTAAAATAACTTAAAGCTACAAACGCCTGACCTCAATACTCGGAAACATCAGACAAACTCGCATACTCGCTCTCCGTCCCAACATCCTCGTACTCGGCCACAACCTCGCCCATCGCAAACCGCATTATGGGAGTAATCGGCACCAGCTTAGGACCAACAAACTCAAAATCGTCGTCTGCGTCCTCCTCTTGGTGCTGCCGCCTCAAATAATACTCCTGCTCACCCTCCGACATCGCCTCTATATCACCATCCATACTGATCGGCGAAAAGGCAGCAGTGCTATCTCCCGGCCGATGGCTTCCAGCTGTCGCTATCCCGGGCGCCGGTGCCCTCAGCTCGCTTTGTTGGCTTGGCCTGGCGTCCAGAGTAGGCGGAGCGTCCAGCGTGGCAGCAACAGTATCTGACTGACTGGCCTGGCGCTGGAACGTACTGACCGGTCTCGTTGCTAATCCGTTCGTTAGGTGCGCACCCTCCACTACCTCCGTCCATCTCAAGTCAAGCACCCGGCCCTTAACCATACCGTCGACTGCACGCACGCCAATCTCGCGACACAGCGCGAAGTAGCTGAGATATTCCACGCCCGGTGCCGTGAGCCTGCTCATGACGTTCAACAGCTGCATAGCGTTGAACTCGGGTGTCTCTTCGTGTGCTGCGTTAGACGAATCTGCCTGGCTCGATACAGGGCTTGGGTTGGTGATGGGCGAATAGATCTTGAAGGAAGCAGGACCAAGGCCGGGATGCAGCGTCTCGGCGCTTTGCGTGCTGCCCTTCTTCCTTCCACCCCCATTGCTGTAAGTCGAGCGTCGCCGGCCACTGTCCCGCTTGGACCCTGGCTGCGAAGAATGGATGATGTGAAGGTTGAGAAGTGCATGTGCTTGCACGAAGTGTGAACTCGTGCGCACAGAACGACGGCCGTTGGAATTGACTGAACAGGTGTGAGTGCTACAGAGGTAGAACCGGCAAGCGCACGTACTGTAATCAGTGATGTAGTCCTGCCAGTGAGCGAGCTTCCCGCCGAAGGCTTCATACAGAGCCTCGAAATCAAGCCGGACTTTGAGATGGTCGGGGATGCGGGGAAGTAATTCGTCTAGGTAGAAGCGTTTTGTCTCTTCTCTGCTGCAATCACCAATCGTAATAATCTGGCCATGAATGTGAGCACGCCACTTGTTGACAAGGAAATATCGCTGACCTTGCAGTGCTGCATAATGTTGAGCTGCCTAAGCCAAGTCTGATAGAAAGGGTCGCTGGTTGCGTGGATGACATGACATAACCGGTCTTGCTTGGTGAGGACAAGCATGGAGTCCAATAGACACTTCATAGCCTGCGAAGACTGAACGAGAGCGGGCAACTTGTGGGCCTCGTCGAAGAAGATCACCTTGAGAAAAAAAGGTCAGAATAAGTAAGGCTAGGCATATACTCGGACGTACCGGCATGCGTTTGGCAGGAGGCTTGAGCTCTTCCTTTGCTTCCTTTGCTTCCTTTGCTTCCTGTGCGGGACCTTTGTCTTCCAGAGTCAAAGTTGCTTGCTCTCCCTCCTGCTTCCGGAGGTGAGGGCGCCGGAAGCTCCATGTATGTTTTGGGTGGGAAGCTTTCTCCGTCTTGGCAGAGTTGACCGTGTCTGTTGATGTCGAAGGGAAGTGGTGATGCTTTCTCGCATTAGCCGCAGCCAAGCACTCTGGAGTAGGTTGGAATTGCCAGTAGCGAAGCAGGGAGCTCTGCATAGGTCTGAGCCGCTGTCTATATAAGTCATGAATGCAACTTGCCTGGAACAGCTCCATGAGACGAGCAACGTCACTGGTAGTGACTGGACGGCCATCGTTGGCGTCTGCCAGTCGGCGCTCGACACTGAGGCGGTCGTGCTGAAACAAGGTTAGCAGAACGGCACGGGAGAATGGATTAGATGCACCTTGAATGCCCATGCCTCTTTCTCGAACTGCTGGTAGCCATCCATAGATTCAGCAATGACCTCCCAATACTGCTCGATCTGTTGGCTGAGGCTCATGTAGAGACTGTATATGTCGGCGAAGCCGGCTATACGGAGGTCGAAATGAAGAACATGATAGTCGTCGCGGGAGAGAACTTCTCGGAGGAGCGCAGTCTATGCAGCGTAGTTAGTGTTATGTTCTGCTACATGAGATTCACACATGCCTTGCCCGTAGAACTGGCGCCGAAAAGCACGGTGAATGATGGCTCGCCGCCGAGGGCTCGTTGTAGCGTCTTGATTTCCTCCTTACGTGCGAAGAACCCCGGTAAACGGGAAAATGTATGTTTGGTCTTGAGCTGGGAGCGCTCGCGCCCCTCGTTGATCTCGCGGCGGGCCTCTTCCAGCAGTCGTTTGGATTCGGTGAGGGAACGCACTGTTTCTGCCGGCTATAGAAAGATCAGGACTGATTGTCAACGCCAAAGGAGCGCAACCACGCACATTACTTATCACACCAAGTATCTCTCCCATGCCGAAGAAGCTTCGCTTGCGGATGTCGGGCGTGATATAAGATGACCGCTTCGTCGTGACGCTGCTGCGAAATAGCCAGCGCACGGATCCGATTGCTTGATGGCTCTCCTGCACCGAGCGGTGTCGCGGATTCGGTTTCTGAAGTTTGGCCCTAGAAGAAGAACTACGAGTCGAACCAGGCATCGTAGAAGAAAGGAAAATGTAAAAGCAACCACAAGGTAGTTGTCAGAAGAAGAAGAAAAAGATGGAGGAGCGTGAAGGTGAAGGTAATGGATAAAGTCTCAAAACGTACAAGTGTGATCTGGGCTCCGTCGCCAGCATGCTGCCTCGTGTCGGCCATGGAGGCCTGCGTAAAACCATCATCGTGCCACGTTTTTCCAATGAGCCAGTGCGAATATGTTATCGTTTGGACGGTGTCAGGTCATATCGGCCATGGTGGTGGTGGACGAAGGGGAACCCCAAAATGGCCCATCGGGTACGCGTCAAGGCTGACGTCAAAAGAAGCACGTGACCGTTCGAATATGATTTTTCAGTATTTCCGAGTTTATCGTCGCGCGCTGCGAATATGAGCCGTTGCAGGTCGGCACATCCTCGATAATACTCATACCGTCTATTTTCATAGCTCATCGTCATCTCGATCAAAATTCATTGTTATTACACACAATTGCCATTTTGGTAAGAAGCTCAATTGTCCGGAATCGCAGGCATGGCACTCCCTTCCAAAGGTACGGATCATGGAAAGAGTGATCATGATGCGTCTTCAAGCCTTCCTCTCCTGAATTTACTTACTCTGAACATCGTGCTATGTAGGCCATCGGCGGCACGCTTTTCTACTTGCACGATACTGCATAAATCCAATAAACCAGCGAAATGGCAAATGGGCATTGACGCCAGGAAGGTCAGATTGGGACTTACCACCGGGCATTTCCATTATATACGTGTGTGCGTCAAGGCAATGTTTATCTAGTCTCGCCATCGGACTCGGGGGATACAGGGAACGTCAAGTGTGTTTCAACGTGCGCTCATCCAGCAGTACATATCTTGAACGTGGGGCAACTTGCAAGGGATGCCCTACACGATCACATGATTACTCCTCGTCAAAACTCCAGACGCGAGCCTCATGTTATGACGATCGATCATCACTTACCTTATCATACCCTATATCTATGTAATTTAACATACTACTCATAGCCTATAGGCCGCATTCACTCAGGGACTTGGAACCAGAATTGGAGGCGCTTGAGCCTCTCCAATAGTTATCACTGTCCCTAACTAGTTCAAGCTCATCGGCGCCCACATATCCCTCATTTGTTGGATACATCACACACACAACAGCATCGTTCCAGTAATGTTACATTTTATTGGAGAAAATTCATCCGTCGAACGTACGTAGATGGAGTGTGAGAGTAGCAAAGGACAATAAGTAGAAAGAGGAAGAAAGTAATGCTATAGTACATGTACTACTCGGGTATACGTATAGCGGAACAGATCTAGACAACGAATTTGCAGAGGTAGGGGAGGGGTCCGTAGCAGCAACAGGATTATAATAAGCGAGGGTAGGACTGTGATTCCAGAGGAGAGAAAAATGGTACATTGAGCAGAGTGAGATGGCAAGCAGAAACGTGGAGGAATTAGATGGCTCGTGGTAAATCATGTTCATCTGGAAGGTCGATGGGCGAAGTGAAGTTCATGATCTACGCACGAAAGAAAAATCGACGTGAGAAAAGAATCCAGCATACCAACCGGTGTACCAAGACTCACATAAGGATGTACAGAATTCGTTGAGGTCTGACCATATGATACTCGATGCGCGGGCCGCCTGGGCGACTGCGGTGAGCGTTCCGAGGGCATCAACTGCTGGATGCGAGCATTCCCCGTAATGCTAGACTGCCGTGAAATATCGTACGGGCCGTCCTCCTCGAATTCTTCCGAGTCCCCAACTGTGGAGGTCGATCGTGCGTCGCTGTAGGAGTTCGGCCGTGGCATTTGGTATCTTTCTGGGTGTGCAGGGAGGGTGTTGACGACCGCGGGCGAGGGGAATTGGAACGAATGGAAGCCGTATTGTTCTGGGAGGTGTATCTCCGAAGGGGATTTCGAGGCCTGGTCACGAGCGTGATACTGTGGCGAAGCGGATGACTGGCTTCTTCTTGAAGCTGGCGGCGACGACTTGGGTTCAGAATGTAAGGACCGGGGGAAGAACAGCTGCGAACAAATGAGCTGCTGATGAAGAGCGAAAACGAGGCTTACCAAAAGCGTGAGTGCCGATGAGATAAAGCATCCCACCCCTGCGAGCATCAATAAAAAATCTAAAAAGGTGAGCAGATCTCTTGGCAAGTTCCGTCGGGGACGCACCATCCCAAAATCTGAGCGGAAGATCAGCAAGCCAGTTGAAATGCCCTGAGGGAATGCCTACATGATATCCAAGACCGGAAAGGGAGGGGCAATCCCATCAACCCCGATGATGAGTAGTGGGAAGTGAAAGAGAAGGCGGAATTTGATACGAATGACCTGGGGGTATCGTTAGCGCTGCTTTGCCGGCAAGAACGTCACCCACGTTGAGCTTATAATAGCTGGACAAACGATTGACCACTTCGACATCCGCACCTTCCGCTTTCACTTGGCGGATGAAATGGGGAAAGCGTGCGAGGACATAGAAGAAACAAATGGTGGTAAGTGCGCCTGCTGCAGAGCCACACATGAATATCCAGGCGATGCCCTATGGAGGACATTAGCTACATATCGTTCCGAGGACGAGGAGCGGACCGAGGCTTTGTCGTTGCGTTTGATGAGCGCTATGAGGGGCATCCCGAGAATTGCAAACATGCTCCCTGGTCCCGCTTGAGTACAAACAGAAGGCATGGAAGAGCGCGCACCTAGATACCAGACCCGGAATTCCCAACTTTCGAACCAGTCGCGTTTACCGGGGCCTTGGTGAAGAAGGAAGAGCCAGAAGGTGAGCTCTGCGAAAAAGTGAGCCGGAGGCAGGAGTGGGTCAAGGGATAGGGGACCTTCAAGATGGGTGACACTTCGAAGAATGGACGGGACGGTAAGCACGGGGATCTCGGGAAGGACAATGTACACACAGCTCGAGTGCCCAAGCAATGCTCAATATGAAGAAGAGTGCAAGAATCCATCGTTGGTTGGCTGCGCTCCAGAGAAGAATAGGGCGAGGGACAACTATGATTGATGAGCCAGTTGGGAGATGCGGGGAATGGATCGCGTACTTTTTCCATCTTCTAGCACGATGAAACCTACGGCGCTTTGTGAGATTTGCTCCAGCTGGGAGTTCGTCGCGTACCTTCTTTGTACTTGATAACCGTAAGCACCACGCTGAATATGCAGAGTAGGGGCAGCGTCATAACGTATGAGTATCTGGAGAGGATTGAGTGGCAGATTCAGCATGGACGAGGATACACAAACGTCATGACGCGCTTGAAGGCTCCTGGCTGGCGTCCAGACGACCATCGCAGACACTTGAACCTGTCATAGGCCCAGAGGTGGGAGAGCATGAAGATGAGAAACTAGAAACGGCAGTCAGACAGCATTTGCAGGACGGCTGGAGATTTCCGCTAACGCAGCATGACAATAGTGCCCAGAGGAGGTAGACCGCGGGAGATCCAGCGTTCATGAAAGGTAGAGTGTAGAGAGCGTTCCTGTCGCGAGCAGCTTGGGTGGCGGTGATGGTGGTAAGAGACAGAGAGCGCTGACGACGAGTCCAAGACCGATTTCTGACCGATCGTAATTTCAGTAGCAAGGCACGGCCGGAACCAATATCGTCACCCTGCATCGCTTCCGCTTTTGTAAACGCGACGCCACTGGCCAGTGGCAATCTGCGAGGCCAATTGGATTTTTATATGCATAAATCCTTGAAAAAGAGTTGTTCTTCTCTCCTTTTTTGTGGTACTCCCGACCAATTCCCGAACCCGTTCAATGAAAATGAGATCCTCCGACAGCAGTCACTTGAGGGGTTGCATCAGACATGGGGAAGTCACGGTTTCCCGCTAGAGACGCAATGAACGCTTTCGGTAGACACCCGGAATTATCTGTGAGGAAGAGCTGCATTTGAAGCTGCTGCCTGGTTATACGGAAACTCATGAGACTGTGTTGAAAACTGTAACCCTCGGATCATATCACCCTTGAGTAGTATAAGTACTATGTCTGCATCGGCCCGGAAAACACATCGTCGACAACCCAGGCTAGTATAAATTCATAACTTCCCTGTCCACGTTCCTTTTGAGTTATACAGGACAGCGCATCCACTATCCCTCTTGGGTGAGTGAAACATCCTGGATAGCAGTCCTGCCTACCCTTTGCTCGTCGTCAACTTCATTGGTGCTCATCTCTTTCCGCACTATCTCCGACGGAAACCGAAATACCATGTTCAGTGTTGTTCACCTCCTTCAAGTTTGACCAATGTCGTTGCCTTCTCCGGCCCATAGTCCCAATCCATCGCTCTTCTAATCTCTCCCCGCTCCGAGTCGGTTTCGCGCCTGGTAGACATCGACGACGCATCCCGCCAACTTGATAGGACGGTGGCCCGCAACGTACCTACTTGGTCATAGTTTGCTACATGTGCCCAGTAACTACACTGTACAAACAAGATACATTTACAACAGAAGAGTAAAATACATCTGGACGATTCGAAACACTTGGAAGTCAAAAAAAAAACTACGCCCCAAGCTCCAAGTCAAGCAGTCTTAGCTTCCACTCCTCCACACCCACCTCAGGCTTAGTGACAGATTCCACCGGATTTCTACTTCTCGCTTTCTCCGCTGCATCCATCCGCGACTTCCAAGAGTCGTGTACTGGCTCATCCTCGTCAGTCTTCTTCCAAATCTCCTCTACTCGTTGCTTGATCAAGCCCTCGAACGTCTGTATCTCCTTCTGCAATGCCAACCCCTCCTCCCGATGCTCGTCAGAGAGCTCAAAGAGATGTGGAATGAGGGCGCGCGCTTCGTCTGAAGCACCCGTGAGCTTCACACACAGGAAAGCAGGTGAAAGAACAAACCTCTCGTCCCAGAAAACCGTGTCACAAGCTTAGCCACAGACTTGACAAGGTAATCCTCCTCGTCCACCGTCCCCTTCCTTCCTGACCCCACCTTCCTCTCCTGCTTCCTCTTCGACTTGGACGTCCGCTTCGAGGACACCTTGGACACACTCGTCGGTGCAACCGTATACCGCGTGAACGCTGTGAATGGCATCGACGCATCAGTCATCACGTCGACGTCCGCCAGACCCGCCGCGCCCTCTCCATCCAGCCCAAAGAACGCATCAGGTTCCTCCACACGCCGTACTTTGAGCTCGAGTAACCGATGGTACTGTTTCTCTAGTTGCTCCCGCATCTCATTGATGTCCTCTGAAAGCTGCCCACGACTCTCCAGCGCGGCAGGTTTGATAACCTCGTCCAGAAGATCACCTTGCCTCTTGAGCGTTGCCTACAGCATCCCACGTTTAGCTCAATCCAGAAGAACTAGCAAGGCAAATGAACGCACAATTCTCCTGGCCTCCGAAAACGCATTCCCGTGTGTGAGCGTGACGACAGCCTCTCTAACATCGTCTGCATAATCCAGCAACACACGCGCCGCATCTTGATATCTCTTCTTCGCCGACAAGTCTTCTGCAACCCTATACCCCGCTGCCTTGAGATCGTCCGCGCCCATGTTCGTTCGTATCGCCAGATCGAAGAAGCCTTGCCATTCGAGAGCTTTCTCATGTGCGACCATGGCGCGCTGGAGTGCTCCTGCCTCGATAAAGACGGACGCGGCCTGTCGGAACTCCCGTCGGTCAAAAAGCCAGTCTCCATATGTTGTCAGAACGGCCTGGGAGAACTATGTTAGATCGGTTTTCCGGTTAGGGAGTAGACTCACCTGGTATCTCGGTGTATTCTTCCATATACGCAAACCGGCCTCATAGAGCGAGTACCTCTCAATGTATTCGATGGCTTGGTCGAAATGCTCGTCGCCTACATCGCTAAGTCAGGAAACGTTGTGTCAATAATGAGGGCGACAAACCAGCTAAGTGAAGGTTCTTCAGTGCGCTCGGATACCGTTTGAGATGGTCATCGATCGTGAACCTTTGGACATAGGTCTCCATCGCCCGCAAACGGCGCAGGAATGGCAAGTACTCCCTCGGATCCTGCATGTTTCTTAGTATACCAGCGCCATGCCTGTCATCTACCATACCTTTTGGGAATGCTGCGCGATGAGCAGTACGAGCGAGAAGTCATACATTCCCAGCGCAGTATCGTAGAGCCTCTCTGCATCAACGAGGAAGATGATGTATTTGACCGCATCCTCAACGAGCGCGGGGTTGCCGTCTATAACGGTTTTAGTATACACGGCGCACAAACATCAGCACATACCTCTCAGTTCCAACAACAGGTTCAATCCCGCTTCATGGTCCGGGGGCGTCTTCACAACATGCGCCGTCAAGATCGAATTCACGTAGGTCTTCATGTCACGCTTCTCCAGGACACCCCGCACAGAGTCGCATACTATCGCGATGTCGGCTGCATTCAAGGTGGACCGCCTATGTGAAGCATGAAGATGAGGCATAATACAAAACGGCATAGACAAACCCAACGCTCGTCAAGAACAAGTTGATATGATCCACTTCATGGACCTGGTCAACGAACTCGCCCACGTGCTTGAGGAACGCATCCCTGTCGTGCTCGACAATGACGTTGAGGTCTATTCGATGTTTCCTGCACGCCATAAACGCTTTGCGGTATTGAAGTCTACATCCTCGGTCAGCCAGGTTCGCCCCACACCAGCCAGGACAGTCGCGTACGAATCTAGATCTTGGCGGACAACCTCCATAACGAACGGTCGCGGATTGATCGTCTCAAGATTCCCTCGGGGCATCTGTAGGACGAGGCTCATAGCAGAAGGTACGCCAACAACAATCCTGGACCCTCTTTCGACCCGCCTCTTCTCCCACTTTGCGCGAATGGTATCTCGGTCGGCGTCTGTCGCGGCTTCAAGGAAGGCGTGTAGACCTTCGGAGGCAGAAAGAGGCGCATAGACCGATTCGTGGGCTCCTGTTGTATAGACGAGGAACCCAGAGGCGACCGTGAATGATGTAGCATTTGACGCGATAACAGCTGGCTCCTTTGTCGATGCCGAGACATATAGTTTTCCTGAATCCGCGAGACCGACATGCAGCTGTTGTTGCTCCAGATGTTTGGCCGTCCAACACGCCCCGGGAAACAGTCCAGTGGATTCGATAGACTTGGTCGACTGGTCAACTGCCAATTGTTCAATGAGTGGCATATGAAAAGTGAAGGCAGACGCACCGGCAAAGAGTCCGCCAGAGCGAGACTGCCATATAACAACTTCCTGGCTGGCGATGAGATGCCCGTTGCGCTCAGGCAAATCGATCTTCAAGTGCCCACCAGAACACTCTGATGTCTTTCCAAATGGCACAACAAGCAGCACGTCCGACCCCGCCTTGCTTGACCCGAGAAAGGCCATTGCCGAGTCTTTTAGTACGACGACCTGGCGGTAGGAGATGTGGGGTAATGGAAGAAGATCCCAGTGCGAGACTCGAGTTGGATTCATGATCTTGCCGCGTCCGGGACCAAGCCGTGTATCCAGTTGCCATGTTTCGACAAGGCCGTGCTCCCACAGGACGACGAGCACATCCTTATTGGGCGCAAACGCTGTATGGATGGGAATCTTGCTGCGGTTCGTTGGTAAATCTGGCTGGGAGACGGAAAGCTGATGAGATGACATGGGAGGTGGAACATTTTGTGTGCGAAACGGTGTCAGAAGCAGAGATGCTAAGAGTAGTTTAGCTTTGCATATTGATGTGAAGGCTGACATACGCACTCCCATCAGTGACAGAGACGCTCCCGGAATCATGGGGAGGGGCGGACGGAGAGCTGCATGTCTCCCAGGCATATGCTCGGTGGATTATTTCATCTATTGGGAGTTGAATTGAATATTTGAAGGAGATGGAAAACGCTTACTGGCTGTTGTCAAAATGAGGACGAGAGGTTTTTCTGGATGCCATCCAACGGACGTAAAGATACCATGCACTGATGCGACTTCGTGCTTCAAGTACCTGGGAAAGGTGAGTCGAAGGGTACGCAAAGTATGAGCGACCAACCAGTGGTAGTTTCCGATGGTCCATAACTGGACTGGTATCATTGTCAGCGTATCGTATTGAGGGTTAGCAAAAAAAACTCACCGAAGTCGGTATCATCTTCCTTTCGTATCCAGACAGCGAGCACGTTTGAGTCTGCGCTCCAGCGAAGATCCATGACCCGGTAACCCCACTGCGAATTGGCCACCTTCAAGCTGCCCAAGTCAGCTACGCGAATGGAGAATTCGCCATGTCGTAGCCCATTCCGCTCGAAGAACACAATATCATGGCGCTCAGCCTTTCCTGCGCCTCCGCCAGGGTATCCGAATCGTTGCGTCGCGGCGATGAGATTGCCTGAAGGCCTCCAAGAGAGTGGGTGTTCGAGGCCTGGTACGCTTTCTGAGGTTGATTGGAGGACACCATGTCGGTCGTACACTCGGAATTTCCGATGGTTATCTTTTACGGACACAGCAGACACAGCGAAGTATGTGCCATCGCCGCGCCAGGTTATGCGTGGGACACGGTCGTCGTCCGGGGATATGGTGTGGGTGGAGGTAACAGTCGCGGTTGCGGCGGATTTGCCGATGGACCCATGGAATTGGGTTTGCTTAGACCCCCAGCCCACATTGATGGGAGCATCTTAAATCAGTCAGTAAAGTTCAGAAAAGACATTGGTCTCCATACCTTCACCAAACTCATCCGGATGGAGGCTAGCCTCAGACAAAACATCGAAAGTTGTAGTCATGAGCAGCAGCTTGTCCTCGCCTAGAACCCGTCAGATTGGATGGAGGTAGAAGGTGGGCTACATGCCAGATACTAGGGACAAGACAGAGTCATCTGGAGACCATGAAGCCGCAAGAATGCCACCGTCAACGGTCCCGACAACATCAGACTACTTCACAAATTAGCCTCCAGGTCAACGTGATGGGGAGGTATCGCACAGTGCCATCCTCTAGTTCAATAACTGTGATATCTCCGCTGCGTAAGATAGCGACGAGTTGTTGTGTATCCAGTAGGACGTGCATAGAAATGACTTGATTCAGGACACCGGCGGATGCGATGGTCGAAAATGAGGTGAATACAGTCGGCTCCTCATCCTTTTTTATGATGAGATTCGCTGAAATGCTTTTTCCAAGCACGCACCGCTGCTAACGTATAGATCTTAACGTTGACCTCGCCCTCCTTCACGGTCTCCGACGCGACATATTCAAGGTTCTGGTCCAAATCCGTTGTCGAAAACGAAACATGTTCTCCTTCTGAAATTGAGACGTGTCTGGTTGCCGCAAGGGCGAGATTTCGCATCTTGGGCTCAAGGTGAAGAGGAAAGAGCAATATACGATCAGATCAGTTAGCAGCAGGCTATGATGAAATTTGAGCGATCGAAAGCGCGTTTACATAGCTTTTACCTGACTACCATGGCACCTACGCGAACACCAAAAACGCAGCGAAAACACAATGAAAGCAAAACAAGGCCGAACACAGATAAATTAGGGCACACGCCGGGGGTGTCGAAGATAAAAGCATCTTTGCGACAGACGCAGCGTCTACTTGCCAAGGTGCGCAATGGTGCTCTGTCAACCCGGCGAATCTAATCCCCAGATAGGATACATTGACCCCGGATGTAAGAGTGAAGACGGAGCGGCGACTGAAGGGTTTGCAAGACGAGTTAGCGGAGGCAGAATTACGAAACAAGGAGAAGACATTAAGCACAAGATATCATGCTGTCAAGTTTTTTGGTGCGTTCTTGAATACTCGACTAGAGTCTTGCTTATGGGCCTTCAGAACGCCAAAAGGCAGCCAGGAAAATCAAAAAGCTTCAGAAGAAGCTTGATTCCGCGTCGAGTAAGGGGAAGCAGAAATACACCGATGAACTATTCAGCGCTCGCGTCGACCTGAACTATATTCTGGTGCGCCTGCCTAGTCTCATATTTAACACCATCCTCATTGCAGGACAGAACTATCCACGTCTTAAGAAATATATATCCCTCTTCCCACCAGAGACCAGCGAACCCAAACCCCAGCCTTCAAGCTCTGCTACGGACACACAGCGTGACGAGATGCGCGCGCAAATACGAAAACGGATGCAAGACGGAGAGCTTACTATGGAGCCAGAAAAAGAGATGTCAGAACGGCCCATACAGCAGCGCGCAAAGCCCTCGATGAAGAAGACAAGCGATGTATCGGTAGCGGCCCAGGACCACGTCGAAGAGGACACGTTCTTCGGGGACGATGATGATGAAGAAGACGGGTCAGATGGAGATGGGGATTCAGACAGTTCATAGTCCGTGCGTTGTGATTCTCTCCATGCTACCACGACCAATAACTCAAATGTATATGAAAGCAGTATTCCAGCATCTATCCGGCACATTGCTTTCTTCTTCGCACACCTTCTCGATTTTGTCACCGCAATGCTACATCACTCCCTATTGTCTTCCTCACGAGGCATCAAGCAGTGCCCTGCGCGCTTTGCCGTGTTCTTTCCATGTCAATGTCATTGTGCCCACGATATCTATGTCGGCACGGGGCAACCCGTGATTTCATAACATTCATAACAGTCATTAAGTACCCAGCATTGAAATTGGTTCATTTGTTCATGAGAAGGCTTGTCCTGCCACTCATGTAGCCGCAACCTTTTCGTTGCTGAACGTGTGCGCGTTATTGCTAGAGCAGTATGAGCTTCTTAGTCCGCTCATCGGTCGAATGACAGCCTACGTTTCGCCGGACTGCCTCAAACGATCTTGCTTGCAGCATCCACACATCAATGCATCGAATACCCACACAAGAACGTCTGTAGCGCCTACGAAAGTGTGAATACATGATTGCGTAGTGACGAGGAGAACGCTCACTTTGGATGAGCCAAATAGCGACATTCGCAGTAGCCACCACAAGCCATTTGAGGGAGCCAATCAGGCATAACCATGACTCTGTTGAGACGGAATTTGTTGGTCCTGTGTTATAGAGAGGGGAGGAGGCACGAACGGCTGATACACGACCACACGCATCTGTTCAAACGTCAGTTATTAACTCGGAGAGACAGAACAGGACTGGGCCATACCCCATGGCTAAACGTTATGTGCTACGACGATGGTCGTGATGGAGGGCGAAAGACAGGCTGGGAAACAGGAGACTGCATCCGGATAATATTGATCATGCACGTGCGTTAAGCAAATTGAAGTCAGTTCTCTGAATCTTCGGTGGCTCATCTAGAGTATGTATAAGACAGCCAAATTCATAACGTTATATGGTGCTTCTGATATGTCACGCTTTTGGAGTCACGGCCTTACATAGCCTCCGCTACAGCTTTTGGACCTTTTTGGGACCAATTCAACATGCACGTGTATCTCAACCCCGATCGAGCTAGTCGCCCATGTTCAAAAGCTGCATTTTTGGGTCTGTACGGTGCACTCAGTCATCTGGACGGAAATATAAGCGCAGAGCAATTCTCATTCTCTTGCCTCCGACGCGTTTTTTTGTGATGTCGCACACTGGTTGCGTGTTCCGGCGATTCGGCACGTCATTAATCACCGAATCTTGACCAGCAACCACCACGACCACCGCCTCCACCATGCAGACCGACTTACTCGTTTTGGGAACAGGCGCGCCATCCTTCCCGCCATCCACGAATGGGACGCTAATCGTTCTGTAGGCATCACGGCTCGCACCACGATACAATACCTACAAAATCACCCCGACCGCTCCACATTCACTTTTGCCATTGCAGGCCGCTCAAGGGCCAAATTACAAACACTCGTTGATGAGCTTGATCTACCAGCTAGCGTTCCGGTCAAAGTTGTGGACGTAGAGGATACAGAATCCGTTGACCAGGCTGTGCAGAGCACCAAGGTCGTGATTAACACAGTTGGGCCGTATTGGTTCTATGGGACTGCTGTCGTTCGGTACGTTCTCATATTTCAAGCGTCTTTGGGAATGCAGTCCTCATTTTCTTCTCAGAGCGTGCGTTCACCATGGTGTCCATCACGTCGACCTGTCTGGTGAAGCACAGTGGATCAAGGCCATCATTACCGAGTGCGTATTTTCTCATCCCCTCCTACTTGCTCCTCATGTGTCAAGATTCGACTACGCCGCGTCGAAGAAGGGCTCCATAATCATTCCATCCTGCGGAATGGACAGCGTTCCCAGCGACCTTACTGCATATCTCGGACACAAAACGCTCTCCACCGGCACCCAAGATTTGAATGTGCTCGTGGACTCATCCATTACAGCCTACAAGTTTCATGGCGCCTTCTCTGGCGGGACAATCCAATCCATCGTTGCCGGCTTCGACAGTGTTCCGCGGAGGGTCATGATGTGGGCTGGTGCAAGTTACGCGTTAAGCCCAGGTGCGTACACGCGCCAGAATTACTAGCATTTGCTGACTCTGAGTAGTGACTGGGATCCCCGACGCCCGTCCTCCTGTTGTACATGAACTTCCCATCCCAAAATCCACACGTTCTCTAATTGGCACGTACTTCCCGATGTCATTCATTAATCGTGGCATCGTCCATCGCTCGTACGGTTTGAAGGAGTACCAGCACATTACCGCGCCCACAAAAGAAACTGCTCGCGCGCGGTACGGACCCAACTTCAAATACAGTGAATTCATGGTCACTTCATCCCGTGCGACGGCACTCTTCGTCTCCTTCACAATGCTGATTGGTTTCGCCGCCATTGCTATTGCTCCGGTATGTTCATGCTCTATTTGACTCTAGTACACAACTCATTGTTGCTAGATTCGAGCTATCATCAAGCCATTACTCCCTAAATCAGGACATGGGCCAAAGACCGAGAAGTAAGCCACCCTCAACGTTCACTGGCAAGCACTGACTTGTACTAGGGAACTGCACAGTGGTTTCCTCGAAGTGACTAATGTCACCTCGGCCGTTGGACAGGATTTGCAGGCTATCACCACATTCAAGGGAAAAGGCGATCCTGGCTACTACCTCACTTGCTGTGCGTGTTACTCGGTATTTCTTTTTCCTTTTACATTCTGACGCTGTACGATAGTCATGCTGGCTGAGTCTGGTCTTGCCCTACTCGAGCCCGAGAAACTTTCGCCATTCGTCAGACGAGGAGGTGTCCTCACTACTGCAGTCGCCATCGGCGATCAGCTCGTTGAGCGCCTGAACAAGTCAGGAAAGATACAAATCGAGAGCAGGCTGATCAAATCGACCGCGTAAATGGCACGCTCCTTGGAGCACAAGCAGATAATATGTGCAAGACAGCTCGGACATCAACAACATAGACATCGGAAGGGCGACTCCAGGTGCTGCGATGCGACTATCCTTCAACTCACAGCAACAGGCCTTGCTTGGTTTATCATCATGGAATTATTGGTTAGGTAGATTAATCATATTCATATTATCAAAGCCAGGAAATGGTGTCTCTCATGACATGTGTCTTCGTCCAGAGTGGTCGTGGTCGTTACGAAGTATGCAGCGACGCCAACAATTATATGTCGTTCGACGCAGAGTCGTCGGCTGCTAAGTCTAGCGTTTTTATAGCCCCGTCGTCCTTTCACGCGGACGCGTGGAGGCAGGGTACGCGTCGTCGTAGACCTCAACCTCCGCCGTCAGCGAAACGCGGAGGGGAACAATGGGAGCCATCATCCGTTCCACGCCCTCCTCAATGAAAGCAGTGTCCGGAGAAACGAAGGGGTTCTTAGGCATAGGAAGCCCGAGCGTAGAGTTCGGATTGGGTTTTTGAATCGTGCATGTCGTTGGAATTCCTGAGGCCGACGGGTGTAGACGCGTCATCGTGATGTTTCCATCGCCGTCAAAGTTGTACGAGGGGGTCATGAGTATCGAGGAACTGTCCATTGCCATCTATTCTCAAGTTCGACTGTCAGTAATATGATGGGGCCTTTGAAAGATGCGGTTTACCGATGCTCTCTGCGTTGAGTATACATCTGCTGACGCGTTAATTGCAGCAGAGATGTCTGGTGTGGTTTTGGGGGTAGAGAGCGTGGTATTGGTGTTCGCGCGGCGCCTCTTGGCGACGGCTGAGCAGCCAGCATTAAGAGTACATCTAAGTTCAGCCTAGGTTATCCAGCGATGAGCACCCCGTTTCCCATATTTATGGGAAATTTGTTTACCATCTCAGATGGCGGAATACCTAAGAACGTGCATTCTGACATCGTGTCCGTAGAGAAAGAAATACAGAGGCAAGAGAAAAGTCCTGTGAAAGAGTGGTAGTGGTGGCTGTAAGAGCCAAAGTGTGAGGATCAATGTTTGATCTCCCATCATCTTATATACCCCAACGTGTTATGGCCCAAAGAAGCCCAAAACAACGGGCCGGGTCGTTTGTTCGTTCATTCCCTTATATGGTGGTGCGCGGAAGGGCCCTCAACACTCCTTGCCAGAGAATCGCACAAAGTACAGTTGTCATTATTAAAAGCTTTTTGTGAGGGTTTTCATTTCATTAGCGCTATCGTTGACAATGACGGCGCCACTGTTGTCGTATTTGTCACATCCAGTGAATTGTGGGCGACGTGGTACAGTGGTGTGTGATTGTTCCGGGTAACAAATGTTATAGTCAATATTTGAACATTTTGAACCTTATAAATGTCCAAAAAATGATGCGGCATTGACATCGACTCCAGCTCAGGCTGAGGGTGTAGCACAGATGCCAAGCCATCATGAAGCGCGAGCCTTCGGCTGCACAGGCAGAATTCGACTGTCATATTGAGCCCAAATTTGCCGTATGTTGAAAATCATCTGGCAGTGCGCAGGAGCCAGAACTGCGGCTGACATCCCACGGACACTGCGCTCTGGCTCATGTGACTAGTAGTACTCAGTCATGTTCTCGTCTCCAAACACCAACTGTGGTACATTGACCACTGCATGCTGATAATCGTCGTAGTAGGATTGCTCCCATCGAATAATCGATGTTGAGGCATTCGACGAACTTCGCACTTGTCGGAGTCAATTATGTATGCACGCGAACGACGAAACCTGGTATCTCCATTTTGCTCAATTGTTCCTGACATGTGCCTTGTGCTAATAGACACTCGGAAGCTTTCTTGGCTCAGCCGCGCTGATGAGTCGGTATATCGGGGAATCATCCAGAATGCGTCTGGATAGGCCGCGACGCCTGGCGGTACAATGTGTTTTTTCAGTCAAGCTCTTAAATATGCAACGGCCACCAGAGACAATTTGAACCCACGGGAACCTTGAAGGCATTATTTCTGTGTCAATCTACGCAGTAAGTCCGAGCGATCGCGGGCTTGACGCGACATAATGTCGTCGTCAAGCCGTTGTCAAGGTTTTATATCAGGGCAAAGTCCAGTCGCACCGAGATCCTTCCCAGATTATCCGAAAGCTGCGCTATAAAGCCTGGCACGTCAAGTGTCCGAACAGCCTAGCCTGCTCACCTCATTCTTACATCTCAGCTCCCAAACCCTCTACTAAGCAGCTGTGCTGTTTGTCAAAATTCTGTTCTGAACCCCCTCATTTTACCCTCGTTTTCCTTCTTCAATTATGATGTCGACTTTCCCCTTGGCTGCCTCGAGTGTTGGGACTCAGCACACCGGCACTTACTCCAAACGAGGAGGCCTTGTTCTTGATGTGACCGAAGCTAACAAAGTGCGTATTCGATCGAAGCAGACATCACTGTGCTGATTCATATGTTACAGCTCAAGCACACGCTTGGAGTCAGCCTTGGGTCGCCTTTCAAAGTCTCCACCGGCTTCGATATCTACGACGCGTTTGCTCCGACGCCTTCTCCTTTGTCCCTCGGTTTCTACGTCCCCACATTTGAAGTGTCTACTCCATTACCGGTATTCACCACTGAATTCATCGATGAGGCATATGCGGACGCCGACTCTGGATCTGAGTACTCCTTCGAAGAATGCGACGAGGACGCACAATACTTGGACATCCCGACCCCCTCTATTCCCTACCTCGCTCCTCCGCCTCCTCAAGAATCCTCTTTCCCTCCACTATTGGATCGAGAGGGTTCGGACGAGGACGTCGAATCCGTTGCTGAGTCATTCTCGTGTGGGGCATTAGTGGCTACTATGGATTGCTCGCCCCGGGCTGAGCTCGAGCTCGATCTCATCATGCCCAACGATTGCTTGGTGAGCAAAGAATGCAGTGGCTGTGTTGTCGACAACACATTTATCCACGGTTTTGAGGACGACTTTTACGCCTCCCCTGTGGTTATGTCCCAGGATATATTCATGGGTGCCCTCAGCACGTCGCCTGCAATAGGTCACTACCCCTTGTCCAGCGACTGTACCCCGGACGTCCCAGACGATATGTACATCGACGAAATCGACGAGTACGCGTCAGAGGAGGAAGCAGTGTGTTTGCCAGATACCCCAGTATATCATCTGAATGCTGACTTCACAACCTTTGTGCTGATTTTGTCTTCTAGGTACTCTCAGTGACCAACGCTTCGAAAGAAACCGAATATCTCTTGAACAGGCGCTTGGTCGCCCCTTTCGAATTCGCTGCTCCTTCTGTGAAGAGCGTCAACAAGCGAAATACCGTCGCACCTGTAAATTCTCTTTGCGGCCTTCTCAAAAATCGCTTCTGACGGTCTGGCACGGTATTTCGTTTGAATTCTTGTATTATGTTTGGCAGCACTGTATTTGTAGTATGATCTGGGTTTTATTGGCATTTTGGTGGCCACTATTTATTTCGCTCTCAATTTCGTTACTGCGCTTACTACGTACCGGCGTGTAACTTGGGAAAACTGGTTAGACTGGTTGGTCTGATATCTAAATAATCAAAACTCTTTGTCTCGCAAATACTGGGTCGAAGCTTTCAGGGCAAGCGTTCAACGTTCAATAATGCACGGAAACGCTCTGGGAACGCTGTCATCCTTTTTCAAGACTCGGACTGTCGTACTGGTTACTGGACGTTTGTCCTCTGACAAACCACTGATACAATAAATAGAGAGAACAGAAAAGCCGCCTGCAACGTTTGTCAAAGTATCTGACGCCCTATAAGTACCCTCGAGCTCGCAGGCGTTACACCTTACAAGTTACAAGTTTCACCCGATCACGAATCACAACGATCATCTCGGGCGGCTCGGGCCACAGGCCGGGGTGCATACTTTGCTTCCTACCATCACGTTGAATGCCCATTGCTAGATAAGCTATGCAGAGCCCTACGCTCGCCTAGTACATGGGCTGCTTTCTCACAAAATTCTGATAATATAAATGCAAGTCATGTACAGGTACGAAACCACTCTGTGATAAGATCCAAACCAGCCGCTAAATCTACAAGTGCCTACCACCTGCAAATCAGCACGTACTTTTTAGCCATTGGTATAAATCTTCCTCCTTGTGGGCACTTGTCTGTTGATGGCCCTTGGGAACTGCAGCATCGACCTCCGCCGCCCGGTTCCATTAGGTCTATTCCTCAACGTGAGAACCAGCAGGATTGCCTCGGCCCTCACAACACAGGAAATCTCTTGAGATAACCAGTACTCCACGGCTACGGAGAGCTATTCAGTGTGCTTTTTCTCAAAATGGGGCGCAGAATTCGACTGCTAATGCGTTTGTTTAGTTGCCTGGGTTATCGATTGACATAAACACTGAAGTTCCGACTTGCGCCAATGGCAATATTTGCAGATTCGTGGGCACACTTTTTGCCATGAGTTACTTCGTAGCCCTTGGATCAGTTCGGAAGTTACAGACTCGCGCACCAAGCGGAAGTTCTGACCTCTAACCTCGCCTGCTTGTGATCAGCAATTCAACACAACAGCTCACTGAGGAACTCCTCCAGATTGTCATCTTGGAGCACATCAAACTCGCTGGGTATGTCTAGGCAGCTACAACAAGCGGGCGAGTAGCGTTACTTTTACAATATCTTTATCATTGCCATCCATCCCGGCGAATCATCATGTCTTCACAGGTTCTTCGCAGGCACTCACTGAACAAAGAACAAGATCATTGATATCGGCATCTCCCGGTGGTTAATGTACACATTTCGTCTGTGTAGCTTTGGTCACTTCGCGTTTTGTACCTCGTCAAGACCAAGTGCCTCACTTCCCCTTATACTCATGCTCAACAGCTGCTCTCAAGTGCTCCAGTCCTTCGTCGACGTGTGATGATGCACTCTCAGGCCTCAGGCTGGACAAGCATCTTCAGAAACAACCTTGTGATGCAGTTTGACTTGGCCTGAAATAACGAGAGGGCGGACCTGTCTATCCTCATGAGCCGGACATCTGGGCATGGCTATAAAATACGTCGCAACAAGTGTGCATTCATCACAGCCAGCCTTCTTCCTAAAGGTTCTCGCTTCACAATGCGACTGACCTTCCTCCCTACGCTTTTATATCTTTCGGTGACGTGTGCGCTTGGAGCGGTGCTCCCGACGGCCACCACCGATGTCTCGAGCCGTGCTGCCTCTGGTGACAAGCTTGTCTTTGCGCATTTCATGGTACGACTCTCGTCGACACTGTCAAAAACACTGTGGTCTAATCACCAAGCAGATGGGAATTGTATCTAACCGCGCAAGTTCTTCGGACTATGATGATGATATGAGGCGCGCAAAGGCATACGGCATCGACGCGTTCGCTCTCAATATTGGAACGGACACTTTCACCGACGTCCAACTCGAGTACGCGTACCAATCTGCAGCGGCGTTCGACATGAAAGTTTTCCTGTCATTCGACTTTAACTGGTACAAGCCAGCGATATCTTCCGCCGTCGTGGGCGCGAAGATTGCTGCCTTTGCTTCCAAGCCAGCACAACTCAGGGTCGACAACAAGGTCTTCGTTTCGTCGTTCAGAGGTGACGGCCTTGATGTCGCCGCCGTTCGCTCTGTCGCTGGATCAGACCTCTACTTCATCCCCAACTTCCATCCCGGGCAGGGCGACTTCTCCCAGATCGACGGAGCGTTCAACTGGCAAGGCTGGGACAACGATGGCAACAACAAGGCGCCAAAGGGTGGTGTGACTGTGACGGTCTCTGACGGCGACAACGCTTACCGCAATGCGCTAGGCAACAAACCCTACATGGCTCGTCAGTCGCGATTTTATCCATCATCTAGACGACTATTGACATTTATGTAGCCGCGTCCCCGTGGTTCTTCACCCACTACGGCTCCGAGGTCGATTATAGCAAAAATTGGGTCTTCCCTGGCGACCTTCTCTGGTACAACCGCTGGAATGAGATCCTCCAGCTCGCTCCGAGATACGTTGAAATTGTTACTTGGAACGATTATGGCGAGTCGCACTACGTTGGTCCTCTTTCTTCCAAGCACACCGACGACGGAGCCTCTAAATGGTCGAATGACATGTACGTTCACCTATTTTCTGATTGTACCCCAAGTCTCACTGTTGGATAGGCCGCATAATGGATGGCTAGATATGGCAAAGCCATACATCGCAGCGTACAAGGCCGGCCAGACTACAGTCAACTCCCAGATTTCGTCGGACCAGATAGTATACTGGTACAGGCCCGCTCCTGCTTCCGTGAACTGCGACTCCACGGATAATACCATGGGTGCCGCGAACAACAATACCGGGAACTACTTCAATGGACGACCCGACGGTTGGCAGACACTGAACGACAACATTTTCATCGTACCCCTGCTCACCTCTGCCGGTACTGTCACTATCAACTCCGGTGGAACCATCTACTCTATCGACGCCCCTGCGGGTGCTTCAAGCTGGTCTATTCCCATGCACCTTGGGCCCCAGGCGTTCTCTCTGTCGCGCAACAACGTCCAGGTTATGTCTGCAACCAGTTTGAAGGAAATTAAGCAGGAGTGCTCGTGCGGTCTCTACAACTTCAACAGCTACGTCGGGACGGTTCCAGCGGGCGCTTATGATGCTCTGACCCCAGATGGCCTTTCTGCTTTCACCAACGGTCTCAAGGTTGCCTGCGCAGCGACTCCTTCTCTTCCGGCCTCCCCTCCAGCGACAGCGGCGCCCACTGCGACTGGAGTTGCCGGTGGCCAGGGCAATACCGTTCCAGTGACATTTTCTGTCTACGCCGAGACTGTGTACGGTCAGAACATCTACCTGACGGGAGGATCGGGCGCACTGCAGAACTGGTCACCGGACACTGCGCTGCTGATGTCCTCTGCAGAATACCCGACCTGGAAGAGTGCGTCTACTTTCTCTTCCTCAACGAATTGTGAGCTGATTTCTTTCGAATAGTCACCGTCAACCTCCCTCCTTCGACAAACATTCCATACAAGTACATCCGGAAGGATGGCACAACTGTCACCTGGCTCACCGATCCTAATCTTCAGCTCACCACTCCGGCCAGCGGGTCGTACTCGGTCAGCGATGTCTGGCGCTAAGCGACGAGGGCCGACCAAAAGAGGAACGATTTCTCGTCTTTTTTATTCTTTTATTATGGTGTACGGATAAGTTATTTGTTTGGGTACTGCGTAAACAGTCAAAAGCAGGATGTTTGTAGCCCCATTTCGGCGTACATGTACTATAGTTGTCTATGGCAACAAGATTTCTACACTTGCGTCGCTTGACTGGTCTACAAAGCTAGGGAGCCTGCTGGGAAGAGGGCAATGAATAGTACGCTCATTCCTTAGCTTGCTTGAATCTTCGGAGTTCGTAGCATCCCGATATTCCTCATTCACACAGAATGCATGCGGTGAGCGTCGGGGCCTCCAGTTCGGAGTTGTTCCATCCATTCCAGTGTCCACATTGCTAAATTACACTTCCCCTAGCTCCTCATACCATCTCTCGCACAACCCCTCCCCACTCCTCCTCTGGGCTCCCCTCCCTCTCATACTTTCTCCGCCCTTGATGCGCCAAGAAACTCAAGCCGCCCAACATCAACAGCATACTCAAGTCGCCCATCTCCAGCCCCTCCGTTTGGAAAATGCTTTGCATCATCGGCACGTATACCAAACCCAGCTGGACGATGAACGAAACGCTGACGGTCGTCACTAACATCTTGTTTTGCGTGAGCCCACACCCAAGGCCGCGATTCTGAACAGCAGAAACGAGGTCGAGGAAGACAAAGGCAGTAAAGGTCTGTCGAACAGGATGATTAGTTCGATGAACAGGATGTTGAAGGAAGCACATACCATGGTCTGTTCGCGGCGTGACATTCTCTCATCTCCGTACGCATATGTATACACAAATAATGTCCCGATGACAATAATTGTCGCGGAGAAAAGCACACGGTACATGAGCCGTTTCGTAAGAATGGAGGCATCTTTTCTCCTCGGCGGGCGGCGCATCACAGCGGGGTCTACTGGGTCAACCCCAAGCGATTGACTTGGTGGGCCTGTGGGTTGTTGGGTCACCAGCGAAACATAGCTTAGGAGCAGTACTCACCATCCATAAGAATATTGATAAACAAGATCTGCATCGCATTGAGAGGATTGCTGAGCCCCAGAAGCGTGCTCAGTGTGATTAAGCTCAGTGCCGCAGCTGCTGTACTGAGCTGGAACGACAAAAAGTTTTGGATATTATGGAATATCGATTTGCCTGTTCGACTGTCAGTGGACGTCCTAGAGCCACAGCCTGATAACTCACCTTCTTCAATAGCAGGCAGAATCGTTGAGAAATTATCGTCCACTAAGATAACATCCGCCGCCTCCTTAGCCACGTCTGTCCCACTCCGTCCCATCGACACCCCAATATCCGACATCTTTAACGCAGGCGCGTCATTCACACCGTCTCCAGTCATCGCGACGACCTTGCCCCTCGCCTGAAACGCATCGACAATGGCCATCTTATGCCTTGGTGTCGTCCTAGCAAAGACGCTGACCGTACCAACCCGCTCCTGCAGCTGCGCCTTTGACATCTGGTCGATAGCCGTACCAGTCAAACACCCACCCGCACCCATCCTCAAACCGAGCTTCTGCGCAATGGACACCGCCGTTTCCTCCGCATCGCCAGTGATCATCACAACCTGGACACCGCCAGACTGGAGCAAAGCAATGGAATCGCTGACGCCTTTCCGAGGAGGATCAAGCATTGCCTGGAATCCAGCGAAGACGAGGTTGAAGCCCGAAGGAGCAGGCGACGATGCACGAGTGCCAGGACGTGACGCATCGCTCGCTAGCCCAGCCGAAGCCTCCATATTCCCATACCCATAAGCCATGGCGACGACACGTAGACCCTTTGTTGCCGCACTCTTTGCCTTCTCGATGATTACGCTCCGCGCACGCTGGTCAAGAGCAGGCGTCGAGTCGTCATTGACATAGTAGAATCGGCAACGCTCAAGCACTGCGTCAATGGAGCCTTTGATATAACACATCTCCCTCTCTGACGATCCTGCCTCTTGGTGGACACCGCTGACAGCCATGTACTTGTGTTCCGAGTTGAATGGCTTCTCTGTGAGACGATTGAACTTGACCCTGCGGTCCGGCAATTGCAAGTGATAGAGAATGTTGAGAAGGGCAACATCTGTGGCCTGGCCGACGAAATGGCCATCCTGATTGCGCCGGACGGAACTGTTGTTGCAAAGTGCACCAATGTCGACGGCCTTGCGCACGGCCGCGGGAAGCTGAGATGGAGGGGCTGAATCTGGATCCAAGTAGATGACCTCGTCGACAGAGTATGCTTCCACCACGGTTTGCTCGTTTTTGGTCAAAGTACCGGTCTTGTCGGAGCATACAACGGATACGGATCCCAAGGCTTCAACCGAGTGTAGTTTCTTGACAATGGCCTTTCGGTGAGCCATACGCTGCACGCCGAGAGCGAGGGTGACTGTTGTGACGATGGGCAACCCTTCAGGAATGGCAGCAACAGCAAGAGAGACTAGTGCCATGTCAGCCTGCGTCCTTTAGAAAGGATGTGAGACGCACCACCAATGGTAAACATCTCAAGCCATGACCTCTTCTGTAGCACTCCAATGAGACAGATGACCCCGATTATACCGAACGAGATGAAGGACAGTTTTTGTGCGAGCTCGTCCATGCTGCGCTGCAGAGGCGACCGCTTTTCCTCGACATCCTGCATCATAGTGAACACGACACCAAACTCGGTGTTTGTCCCAGTTGCGACGACGACGCCGGTCCCTCTGCCCATCCGAACCAGCGTTCCCATGTATGCGATGCATGTCCTGTCGGCGAGGCTGGCGGGGAAAGGCCCACTGCAAGTGTTAATATCCTTCTGCCGGGCAATAGTCTCTCCAGTGAGACTACTCTCGTCGACTTCGAGGTCGACCGACGATGTGAGACGGACGTCAGCTGGAATGCGGTCTCCGGTGCTGAATGTGACAATGTCGCCGGGAACAAGCTCATTGGCGAGGACGTGGAGAGTTTCTTGTTCTCGTATGACATGGCAGTGGTGGGGAACGAGTTTGTTCAGCGCCTCCAGGCTTTTCTCGGATCGTTGTTCTTGCACGAAGCCGACAGTGAGCACGATGAGCACGGCCACGGTGATGCTAACCGCGTCGTCGATGTTTCCCATAACGGCCGAGATGATGGCGCTTGTGCAGAGCAAGAGGATGAGCGGACTTTCGTATATGGTCTTTGCGAACTTGAGGAACATGGACTCCGGAGCCTCCACTCTGAATTCGTTGTACCCATGTGTTGCTCGCAGAGTGTTGATATCGGATTTGTATAGGCCAGTCAGCGAGGTCCGGTAGTGCGATATGGTGTCCTGGGGAAGTATTATAGTTGATGAAATGCTGGTATATGCGATTACGCACCTCAACGGACGTGTGAGCAAAGCGTGCCGACAATGTATCTTGTGGTGGCTGAGGCGGCAACGGCGTCCCCCGTCCACTTTCAATACTATGCTCAGGCTCTCCAGTGATGTGGGCGCGTGCGCGTGACCATAAGCTCGATGCCTCGGCCTCTACTGCAGCTGCAATATCCGTTGGCGATCCTAATGGCGGCTCCTGGCTATGTCTTCGCAGTGTTGTGCTGTACGCGAAATGCGATTCGGCGTCGGGGAGTGGTTGTAGGCGTGCATCATCCGGATTCTCAGAGAGCAACGGAAAGTAGGTCGACGCCGGTGGTGTTTCTGGGCGCTGGTTCATGCCGTTGCGAGCGAACGAGGACGAAGAGGCGTCCGTGTGGAAGGCATGGGCCGGGCGTTTGCGTTCGCTGCGCATGGAAGCCAAAGTGGTCGTTGCGAGCGATCCACCGGCCTGCTGCGATCGACGTGTTTTGTTTGCCATGGGCCACGTTCGCTAATAGCTCGTATATGGTCATGAACGCCCATGTTCGTAAACACATGGCCTTCGAATTTCCAAAGCAGTCAAGTGCGGAAACGATGATAAGATTGGGAGGCATGTCTTCTGTGCACAAGCCGGTCTCAAAATAAACTACAGAATGCATGGCAGAAGGATGAGGATGATGGGTGCAGTTGGCTATCAAATAATCTCGAGATTGATACAGTTATAATGTAGCGAATAAATGGATGTGGTTTACGAGTCCCAAGTCCGCCTGATGTGTGTGTCCTATATAATGCAAGGGAGAAAACAAAACATAATGTCATTAGAATGCAAATTGCCTGCTGAGCCGTGCGCCGAAAAAGTCGTCCTGCTCCACGAATCCGTACTTGTTCGGAGGGGAGGTGACATGCTGATAATAATTCTCCAGCATGTCCTCTATGTCTTCGTTGATGATGTCGAACGGCGCTTTGCCGTCCAGTGCATCGAGCAGCGGCACCACTGGCTCCTGGAACAACCTGCCCGACCTTCTGTTCTGCTTCAATGCCACCTCTTCCGGAGATTCCGACCGGAAAGATGGTCTTCGCGTAAGAGGAGCCGGTGATGACAGTGGTGTCGAAAATGCACTAGAAGAGGCAGATGACAGCGCTGGCGTTGGCGGGGATAATGGTGTGGGTGGGAGCAGTGCTGAACGCATGGGTGATGCAGACCGGGAGCGGGCAGGAGCAGCCGGCACCTGCAACAGTTGGCGGGGTGCACGGTCCATGGGTTGTTTGGCTGGCGTCCGCATTGAAATCGAACGTACCGGGGAGTCGACACGGCTTGGAATGTCCGACGGCAGAGGCGAGTATAGCGGAGACACAGGATCCGCCGGTCGGCTTGGTGTGATGTAAGAAGGACTTGGCGCACGCGCTGGCGGTGTCGGCGACAGCGGCGTGTGGCTGTTCACAGCGGGCTGGAAAGATTGGGCAGGAATGGCGACAGTGAGCTTGGGATTTGGCCCACGCGACCGCGGCGCAGTGTCCCGTTTGAAGTAGCGATGCCAATTTTCGCGGTCAAACTTCGCCAAGCGGAATGCCGACGTCGTCGTCACGCTCCGTGTCAATTTGGGCTCATTCGCCTTGGTCGCATTGGGGTCGGGCGGCTTGTAGTTCAGCGACCCGTATCTTCGAATTCGCTCCATTTTTCCCATTTGCGCTATCTGCGCACGAATTCGAGGGTTCATCGGGGGCAGGATGTTGTCCGTGCCAATGTCGAGACTGGAGGACATGGCAGAGGATGGAGGAGGAGAGTAAACGAATGGTGTGCGCGGAGTGTTACGCGAGTGGAGGTCAAGAGCCAAGAGGAATAACCAGATGGTGGTTTGTGACTGAGATCATCTCAGTCGGATTTTTATGAACCGCATGCATATGGTCCAGATTGTCATCCTCGTTGTGCAATCCCAGCACGCTGTGCCTAGACTGGTAAATTTGATGTCCCTTGTGTGTGCCGGAGGCAAGCTCTATTTCTCTGTTTTGAATACTTATGACGTGCGGTAAATGCCCGCGCGGTGAAGGCACTGAAGCTCTGGGAGTAGCTTCAAGGTAGTCGGGCAGTACCAAGGATACTAGGGAGTAGCATTAGGCTGTTCCTATCATGTCTGCGAGGATTATAATGCATTCGACCGCGCACAGGCACTCTGTAGCAGCCTGGCAGCAGCTTACCTTGGCTGTGGCCGCCTGTGTTCCTGTTGCCATCCTCAGGCAGCGAATACCTATCGATCCAGGTCCAAGCTCTTTATAGGTTGCCACAGCTTGCCTCCTCGCTGCGGTGCAAAGTCATTGGCTAGTTGGCTTTCAATTAGTACTTCGTTGCTCGACGCCGGCGTAAGTATGGACTCTAAATGTGAGCTCAGAATTGGGTCTGTGAGAGGTGAATCCTATCCGGCTATCGCGATCATCAAATGATCGCACAACTTGTGTGTCCAGTGTCCACAAACCAGGTCAACAGTCCGCAGTCCTTTTGTTCGAGTCTGATTTGAGTCTGATAATTATGCATGTAAGAATACAAACAGGTCATATTTATGTCCGCGCGCTGCAGAATGTACACAAACATTATAGTACTTTGGCTACCACGATCTGTCAATACACTCTCAGGTTGGTGGTCAAACTCGTAAACCCCGCGATAGAATGCCCAAGATTCGTGAGATGAAGCTCTGTATTAGCGACAGTGCCTTTGCTCTCGATATCCAACACACGCATCGGTTCATCCTTCCACCTTGCATCAATGCGCCTCGCCAGACCATGGAAATTGTGATTAGGGATGTATCCCCGCAGACGCAACGTATGAAGGCAAGGGAAGATGTACGTTCCCTCTGTCCGGCTCTCTAGAATATCCAAGAGCTCAGAAAGTGGAGTATCTCCGACAACAGCCAGCTTGACCAGCGATGGTGCTCGTTCCGCGAATGCACGGAACGCATCGTTCGCAATCCAGCCATTCTGGACGTCCAGGACTTTCAGCGTAGCCCCCGAGCGTGCGAGCATACCGCTGAGCGATTCCATGAACGTGCGATAGACGGCACTGAGTGGAAACCGAATGAACAGTTGTTCAAGAAGAGGCGTGTTGATGAGATCTAGCAATTGTCGAGCGTAAGTGCCGTTTGTTGCTGCTCTGACAGTGAGCGTATGGAGGGCTGGAAAGAACACTTTAGCGCGAGGCAAGACGACTTGTCTGGGCACGGATACTGCGGGGATATCTACCACCAGAATTTGAAGACCTCCAAAACGTTGCTTCGGAAGCAGGTAAAATAAATGTGAGGGGGACAGCCCAAGGTTCATGCTGCTTGTTCTGCAGCTTAGATGTGATAGGGCTTGTACGAGGGTTCCAGGAAACTCCGACTCCATGTTTTCAGCGCCTGTCTGCAAGGATATTGTCAGGGGGCACTCCCCAGAGTGTACAACCCGAGTTTGTAGGTAGGACAGATATTTGGTGTCCTCCAAAGTGCTGAAGTCATTCACATCGACGGCGATGAATGACCAGAGGCGAGAATACCCTACGACCTCGTCATACCATCTTTTGCATACGCTTTCTATGGACGAAAGCGGATCCAGATGCAATGGTAATGGAGCAAACTGTGCTGACCACGAAGACCACTCGGAATCGAGTGGCACGTTCGCCAGATCGGCATCCTCCCATCCTGCAGCGCACAGCGCAAATATGTAGCGCAGGATATCCGATGGAAGTCTCCGCATGGGATGCAAAAGCGCATGGTGTCGGTTGAAGTTACTCTTCGCGATATAGCTCTTTCCTTTCAATGCATTCAGATCCTTTGAGACGTGAAAGAGGCGCTCTTCGAGGATTTTCTTTTCCGCTTCGATCTGTTCTGCTTGGCTGTCCAAATGCGCGATATGTGGGCGTAGACTGTTGAGGTACATCGTCACCGACATCTCTTCCCCCGGTGTAAGGCGGTCGTTCGTTGTGAACAGGCGACCGTAGGCAGATGCATTAGGATCTCGAAACCGGGCAGTAGCCATCAGATTTGGACGGGATGGCTTCAAATTAGCTGGTGTCCGACGATGAGAGCAGGCCGTATATCGACTGTGATGAACGTTTGGGACGAGATGTGGGAGGCACTTCTAATGTCCGTACCGCGTGTAGGTCACGCTTCACGGAATTGGCCAATGGCCATGCACAGACTGAAAGCGTCCGAACCTGATATCCACGCCTGAACGCATGTACACCGTTAACTATCTCATGGGACTCGTAAGATGTTCATTCGTGCAGAGCTAGACGTACGAACTTTTTGAAACCCTTGGCTAAGCGCACAGTTCGATTGAAACCGATGGTCAATCGATGCAACCTGACTCGTAGCCATTCCCAGAGCAAAAAGGTTTGAATCGTATAAATCCGAGTTTGTTGATGTTCTTGTCACAATCGCAAGTTTCGAGATTCGAATGCGCGTTTGATGCATTATTGATCGCACGTGATCCTGTATCGGCTTTCCCCACCACACTCACAAGCGTCAAGTCTAGTAATGAGCAATGATATCCAGGAAGCCGAAGTAAGTCTGTTTGAATGACACTAGTGTCCATTTCTAATGGGTTAGTCGAATTATTCCGCCGCGACTAAGGCCGAATTGGCGCGTAATTACGACGTTGCATTGCGCCTGTACATCAAATCAGCGGAGATATTCTTGCATCTGAGCCGAGCAAACGAAAAGGACAAGCCGAAGTGGAAGGCGCGCGCAGGACTGGCGCTCGAACGCGCGGAGAAGGTCAAGGACTACGCGAGAGCATATACGTCCAAGCAAGCGAGAACAAGTACAGCAGTCGCCGTTGCAGCCGTGGGGGTTGACCGCTTCTCTTCACGTGCGTCGCAGTCTCTCTTTCATTCAAAATGCTGAATTTGAACAAGGTGAACAGAGCTATGTCCTCCACAAGTCAAGCACGGTCAACGACGAGCTATATGCTTTGTGGGATGACCCTAGATCCACTTCGACGTCTGTCCCCCCTGGACTCCAGTTTCCTCCAGCTTACGCCCATAAAGTGATATCGGATCCTTGCCATCTCTATCCCCGGAACAGGAGAAACATGGAGCATTATGGCGCCGGCCGCAAGTCGCATCGTCCCCTAACATACAATGTCGCTCTAGGGATATTCTTCAGCATACGGTGACAGATTGTTCGGTATGCGCTTCGATATCTCTGTGTATGGAACATGCAGAACGATTTGGCTCATCGGTACGCTGTTCTCTAGGCCTGTGGCTGTCTGCTAACTAATCACTACTAGCTTTTGGAAGACTCCGTACATTATGATCCCCAGACGGGACGCTGCGACGTGAAGCTTCACGTGAATGGAGGTCAGAGACGCGTGCGTCCTTGTCATCTTCGCATACCACTCCGGCTCACTAAAGCAGATAGGTGCGCATGTCGTCGATTGTTCTGCAGTCCGCCTCTGACCCTTCAAGCCATAAACGACGAGCTTCCTCATGACCCCACCAACAATGACCTTCTTTGCATGACTTGTCGCCCTCCAGACTCAGACCTCCCACTTGCATGGCCAAGCCTTCTCGAAAAAGCCGTGCGTTCCGCCTACTTCCCAGCCGGTTGTCTACTAAAGCGATTCGATAGTACATGAAGTTGATGGGTGGCTACGACTTCCCTGGATCGTAGGCATGCCTTCTTGAGTCTAGCGTCTCGCTGATAGCCTCCAGTAATTCTTGCATCGACTTACAGTCAGCCTTGCTTCTGGCCGACTAGCATTCTTCTCACTCCCTGTCCAGTGCACTCGTCGGATGGATCCCAGAGCAAATTGAGATTAGATCGTGTGTATATGCTTATATCTGTGATTCTCAACCTAACCTCCCGTAGTGGTTTCGAGCGCGAGAGGACATGGAATAGACTTCACGTGGGATTTCAAACAGGTACGGAATACCGAAAGCCTCGTGTCAATCCGCTGAACCTCGCAGGTCAATGCCTCTTCACCCTTGGCACAGGTCCTCAATCGACCATCAAATGGGGATGCACCCGTTTGTTGACCTCTCATAGCTATGCTGTTATTGGTGAGTGGTACAACATATTTGACCTTCGCCCCAAATTGACTTGCTATCAGATGTTCTCGACGACGGTAATGACAGGTCCTTGACCATTCTTGATTCATGGACGCCGTCCGACGCCCGAGACGAACAATCTCGTACGTTGTTTTCCAATTCCGGGGCGTAGTACTCAACAGCAATCCAGGCATACTCAAGATTCCTTGGTCAGATGTAGTGGCCATTTTCGACACAATCTGCATTAGCTGGGATCCGGAATTATGGAAAACGCACATCGACTTACACTGGTGCGGTTGTGTGCCCCCACGTGTGTAATGTACTCACCCTACCTTTTGTTAGCCAGTGGGAGAAGCGCGAGGGCACCACCGGTCAGCGAATTGATTTAATCTGCGACCACTCATTCAAGTATCCTAGGAAGTACATGCGATCTTCGGGCCCGATTTTCCTTTCGCGAGGATGCTGGGGACGGAGCAGTGGTCTGGATACTTCTCACTCGACATCTCTCGGACACTCAGGACCCGTCGCATTTTATCGCGCTTAACGTTGTCGCTCAAGACGATTCACCTCTAACCGCTGCCCCTCCTATTGCCATTCGAGAAGACCGAGAGGTAGGTTGTTTGTTTGGGGATCTCAATTCGAAACTTAGGTCATGTAGGGTGCATATACGAACAGTCCACACATCCTGGTACGTGCTTCACTTGATGTCTGAGATCCGTCGCCTTATTTTGACCAGATCAAACGTCGAATATATCGGGATCATCCAGAAGGGATTCTGAACATACTGGCATCTTATGATGGTCCGTCGAAGGATCCCCGCTTCACCTTAACAATTTACACCCCGAACACCGTTTCAGTGGATTGGGAGACGGCGTTCGTGCGACCACCCTTTGCTTCGGTGGTAGGATAAATCACATCTACTTTGCCCGCATACGACTCATGCACCTCAAAGCTTGAAGACAAACTTACACAGAAGACCGCAGGTGGCAATCCGGAGTACTCAACCTTTATGCTCAACCCACAATACCTTGTTCGGATACCCGCCACTACCGCTCGCGGGAAGGTTGAGTTGTCGTTGACATTGGAAACGGAGAAGGACCTTCCGGTGAATGTGTTGTTGGCATGGTCGAAGGGCGAAAGGATATTCGAGTGCGTGTGTCCGTACTTGATGAGTACAGTCCCAATTCTGACGGTGTGCCAGTTTATCTGAGAAAGACCTCGTCGCCTCCTCTGGCCCGTATCGGTATGGACTAGCCAGGCTGATCATTGCGCTGAACCGTACGAATCTGTCAATTATGTGAAGCACCCGTTTGGCTGAGTTCTCAGCAGCTGGTATCTATGTTGCGGTCGTATCCGCCTTTGAGCCGTTTCGTACTGGATCCTTCACCTTGTCGGGCCTTTGTTCGAGTAAGTTTGAGATGACGAAGATGCTGCAAGAAGGATCAGGAATGTATAGCAAAGTCGTGAAGGGATCTTGGTATGCCGTCTGCCTGCTCAAAAGCACTTAGCCTAACGTTGTGGCTAGGACGTCGACGACTGCCATGGGCGGTCCAAGCTTCCAGCAGTATTTTCGCAACCCAATATTTGTTATGGACTGTCCGGCGCCGAATACCCAAGTCAAGTGCGACATCATTTCTTGCGCTTAGACCCTCTTGATACTCAAACAAACAATAGAGTGAGACTACAGCTGCTTAAGCCTCGCGCAGGTTGCCCTTTGAATGTCGCTGTCTTCCGAATGGGCTCAGCCGATAAGTTGGCGACCTCCGGCGCATACGACGATGCAGGGTCAGGTGTCGTCACCCCGGGAGTGACATTGGCCAAGGGCAAGTACTGGATCATCCCTTCCATGTACAGTCCCGGAGTGCAGGCGGACTTCCAGCTCATCGTGTATACATCGGGCCTGGAGACAACGATTGTGCCCAAAGAAAGCATCTAACATGAGAATGTCGTGACTGTCGTACTACTTGTATATGTACAAATATATAACCAGGAGAGTAATAATTACACAGGGCCCTCGGATTTGATCCATCTACTTCAACGCTTGAAGGGTGATTCTATCCCAGCAGGCATGCCGTGGTCGAGTGGATTCCTCATGACGACAAAGTTTTGTCTAGGAGGCTCTTGATAGATGGGCACCGGAGCCTTGTAGCCTGCCGCATTATGCTGCCTGTTGCGGTGTCTATGCTCGTGCGGGGCTGTCCCAGGCTGCGGGGGGCCCAGAATAGGCGGAGGCGGAACGACTATGCCTGAGTCGATGTGAGCCCCACTGCCGTACTTCTGTTGCGTGCCCACGCCGGCCACGTTCGTCTGGGGTACTTGCAGCATATTGGGGGAAGGTTCACGCTGTACCATAGGTGTAGGCATAGCCACGAACGACGATGAAGCTGCTGGCACTGTGCCAGAGGATGTCGAGTGGCTGGTTGAGATAGATGTTGAGGAGTGATGGCCGGTGAGGTTTGCACCGCTATGACTTTGGGGAGAGGTGACGAGCATGCCTGGCGCAAATGGGGCATCGCGCCGCAGGCCATCTGCATCGTGGTCCTCGCGCCTCTGGCGCCTGCAACATCCGCAGAGGAAAAACAGAAGTAGGAGCAGGAGGAGGGCCCCGAGGATTGAGCCAATGACAATACCTGCAACGGCACCACTGCTTAGGCCATCGTCGTCGTCGTCATCTCCCGTGGTGTAGCTGACGAGGGGATGAGAATTCACCGGGTTGGGGGAGATGAATGCCTTTACGTACATGAAACCGTCGACGACCAAGTAGAGGCCGTCCTGGGCCATGCTCAGACGCACGGTGTGCGTGTCGTCCGCGAGTCCAGCTCGCCCCCAACGGACTGCATACGGGACACTAGCCTCCCCACCGTTGGTTGCCCCGACACTGTGGTCTCTGAGATCCATGGTAGAGGATTCTCCATCGACGGTGATGACCGTGGTCACGTCGTACGGCCAAAGAGTGCTGAGATAATAGATAGCAGTACCTAGAGGACTTCATGAGGGGGATATTCTTGGAGCATGGCAAGCTCTGCGAACCGGTAAAGTTGAACGATGCGGACGCGTTGGCGTCCATGCTCAACCGGTGGCTGTCCCCATAGTCCAGACCCGGTGTGCTATGGGGCTCCTCCCAGTCGCCAGAGTATGTTATCCGGGAGTCGGTGTCGTCGAATGTTACATTCGAGACTTTCGCAGCTACGATCCCGACGAAGAGAAGGGCGGGCAACAGCATGGCCGAGGGTCAGCAGCCGTGGGTAAGTTGGAAGGAAGAAGACAACAGAGGAAGAGACACATGTTGGAACTTTATAGTTTGTCCCAGCGCCAACTCGGCCCTTGAGGCGTGCTACAGGTTTGGAAGTGGATGTGATGGCATGAGGGTCAGCGTGGGAAAACCGCCAATTCAAAGGATCGAGGCTCGGCCCGTAAACGCCGTTCTTGGTTTCCTCCGTGCAGTCAGGCCCCGATATTAACGCCTATCTATCTATCCATCCTCAGTACTGTTACCCATTCTACATCATGCTTAGTCTGACACTCAAGCCACGCGGCCCGCAACAATAACCCACCTGAGGTACTGCACGCAATTCTTGCTGTGTGGCGCATGAGAGATGGTGCCCGGAACGGCGCCGCATCGAGTGCAACTATCTCGCAACGTATGTAGAATCGCCGAGGCATCGCACGCTCATTTGCATCTAACCATTCATGGCCTAACCTCGAATGTAAGTTTCAAAGGAGACGATAGACACTCCTTTTTACTTCCGTGTCCGTCCTGGCAAGGATGCATACACAAATTGGATTTTCTGGCTTAGTCTGGCTAACTGCTGCCTATCCTTTTGGACGAATACTCCACTTAGAGAAGCCCTTTCGCTTCGACCAGCTTGTCTTCAATGATCTGCTGTCGTCTATGTAGGTTCACACCCCGAAATATGGAGTTTTTCCGGCGTGGAATTGATCACGCTGCTACCTTAGACAACCCCTCCCACGCAAGAGACTATATCCTTGGGCATAGTATAAAAACCACCCATCTTTCGCTTGGTATTTTTCACGGCAGTCCTTACCCCGACTCATTATGTTCATCAAGAGTCTCGTCGCCGCCTCCATCAGCGCCATCGGCACCATGGCGCTGTCGGTGCCCTCCCGCATGGCCATTCAGCCCACAGATGTGCGTGGTTTTCCTTTCCTCAGTCATTCAGTCCTAACTTTAAGCTTTGTAGGCGGTGTTCTGTCGCCAGTTGAACGAAGTCAACTACGCGGATATGAATGCGGAGCAGCTCTTCCTCGGCGACCGCACTGCAAAATTCTGCAAGCATCGCGCTCAGCCAGAACTCCTTATCATGTGCGAGATGCTCGGGCATGTCGAGGATGTCGTCCTTGGAATCCTAGTACGTCTGCGTCGTCTTGATGACAAGTGCAACACTTTTGCTGACGTGCCGCAGGACGACACAATGGACGGCGTGGGTTCGACGCTGGCTGAATACTGTCTCATCAACGTTGGGGCATCTCTACTCCTGTACCACCAATAACCGTCATCGCTTCCAGGGCTTGGTGGTTTAGCTTTATGACACCTGTAGACTGTACAAACAATCAGAATGTACTTGTATTTTGCAACACCATGCAGACTTTTTGTCGACTTATGTATTCTGATGAGACTGGCAACAAATGATTTGTGAACGATGAGATTTTCTATTGAGCTACAATTCCATTTCAGGATAGTTTTACATTGTAATTTATGCGTTGTGTGCAGTAAGGAATTCGCGAGCATGTTCCTTTGCCTCAGCAGATACCCGAGGGTCTAGCATCGTCAGCGCGAGCACAAATTGCTATGAAGGAGTAACGCACTGTTCAGAGCTGCCTTGTATCCAGCAAGCACACGAACTTCGTGTTCGCTGCGCTCTGCCTCGCTAGCAGGCTCAACAGTGAGTCCAGCGGCTTCGAGGACTTCGCGGGCGTGTTTCTTTGCTTGTGGCGAAACGTTGTCGTTAGTTAGAGTAGCTTTGTAGCCGCCTAAGCTTTTGTAAGCCTTAGTTTCCAAGGAGTGGAAACATGAAGGCATACCGAGCGAACGGTTTGTGGGTTCTTCGCCGGATCCCTCCAAATCATTCAAACGCGCCGCAGCGTTCGACTTTGCTTCGTCCGACACGTTATCGTTGTGTAGAGCTCCCTTCAGACCTGCAGCGACGTGGCTTGGGTCCTTCTGATGAGTAGCTTCAAGTTGAACACAGTCAGCGAATAAGACTGAGGGTCTGGCAAAACATACTGGAGGAAGACATGATGTGTAGATATATTGTTGTTGGTAGTGGGTAGTTGTGGGTAGTTGGAAATGATACGGGGATTCAGCATGCCAGCTCTTATATGAGATGCTGTGGCGCGCACACGTGACAAATACACAACGTCTTATGGAGTGATGACGTGCAGTAGGCCAGGTGTTGGCAACAAAAGCAATTCAGAGGAACATGCATAGCAACACGTTCCACTAATGCGCGCTGGCCGAGGTCATTGTTGCGTCAAGGAGCGCATCATCCTTCGTAGTGCGGTCGCTGAGGAGCCTGAGGGCAAGGCTCCAAGCCCGGCCGTGCAGGTACAGTTACGCCAGCGGCCATGGCCAGGCATGTTGGGTGCAGTGTGCACCAAGGGTGCACGGTCAAATGTTACCCTGCATGGTCATACATACATAGGCGCGCGCCCCTCATCGTCATTTTAAAATGGCCCCGTAACCCATCGAACATCCCATGAATGGCAAGCATCTATGCATTTGGAGTCGACAGCGCCGAAACTAAGATCCCAGAATCCACCCTGCACCCCACGCTTTCCCTCCCTGCCTCTCTCACAAACCCATCTTCCGCGACGAAGACTGTTCTTGATGGTCTCCGCGGCGCCGCGACGTCCTCGACACTCATCCTCAGCCATTCCAGCACAACAGGTGTCGTCCAGCGCTCGTCCGACTCCGGACTGCGATGCCAACCCAGATGGCCGCCATTTCGCGACGAGACCATCACGACGTTCGGATTCACGCCTAGAGGAATGCGGCTACGTGGTACTGCTGGGTCGTCCCAGGCGTTGAGTGTGAGTGTTGGTATAGATATTTCGGGAAGTAGGGAGGCGTAAGGCTCGTCTTTAGGCTGTATTTCGGTAGATTCCCACACTGCAGAGACCAAGTCGTTCAACATAGAACGCAGGTATGTCGAAGGAGCTTTCAACATCGTACCCATCCTATGAGATGTAAGTAAAAATATGCTTTGATAAAGAGGGTCGCGCACGAGTGCGGCGTAGCTTGGAGGTCCCAAGGCTGAAATTATGATGAGCCGTCGCCGAAAGGCTTGGTTCAAGCATCAGAACATACACAACTCAGAAGACATGCAGTGTGCAGTCGGCTCATTGTCCCTTCTTCGACAAGATATCGGATGAGCACATTTGATCCCACGGATAACCCCAAGCCAAGCAGCGGTGAGCCGGGATGTCTGCTGACTAGGTGCAAGAGAACAAGGCGTAAATCTTGACAGGATTTTCTCAACCACTCGGTCGGCGCTGATTGTGCTGTGGTGGATGTCAGCATGGAAAGGTGGCCCTCAAAAAAGACATACGCAAGCTCACGACAACAGTTCTGTATCCCAATCCACCAACTTCACTCGCCCGGGATGCTATACTCTGAACAAAAGGGTGGGAAGAGCCTCGAAGGGAAAATTTAGCACGTTAGAGACAGCTGAAAAGGCGGTTCTCACCATTATTAGACCCGTTTACTATCACAATGATGGGTGCATCATTATCGACGTCTTGAGGCTGGAATGGCGCGCTACAGAGTGGTCTGGCCGAACATGTGAGACTGGAACGTCCAAGGTAGTTGGCAGCATTATCACATTATCCTGCCATCTAGCGTACGCAGGCGACTTCTGATTGTCGAAGTTGTCAGTGTCGCAAAAACGACTGGAAATGTGCCTAACATACCGCTGGAACCTCACACCCTGATCGTTTTCTTCTTCGATTTGTTCCACCAGGCTATCGTATAGTGTCTGGAATGTCCCACTGTATCTTTATGAGTCCGAAAAACAGCGGTCGCTGCGAGAAGAATGTACTTGCGTAGCCACCATACCGGCTCAAAAGCCTCGAACAGACTCGGAACGCGCCTCTCCACAACCTGCTTCAACGAGCACTTGACAGTCTCTTTACCGCCCCGTACCCGTCGGGCGGTGATAAGAGCCGGGGTTGCTGGAAAGGATACATGCGTGCTACTAGTTTGTGCCGGTGCCATTGCGGTGCGGACTGACGATGGAGGAAAGTGGACGCGTTGGCTGAGGCCTCGAGTTATGTAGTCGCCTCAGCGGCAAGCAATAAGCGGCCGTACCCCAAGCATGCGAGCGTATATTGGGGGATGGAGGAACGTTCTTGGGGATGTAGGATGTGTAGACGAGGGGGTCAGGTATCCGCCATCGCGCCCGCAGAGGCTCAGGTCACGATGGGCAGCTTCAGCTTTAGTTCACACGATCGTTTTAAGGAAGGTTGGACGTCGCCAAATGTAAGGTAACCAAGTAACAGATGGCGGCTTCATGAAGCGGGCAGACGATGTCGATGAGCACCAGTGGGGGTCGGAGTAAGGATGTGCTTTGTAACTATCGATTGAGTCGAAGTTCTGAGAGTACGCTTCGGCGCTTTAAAAAGCCGTCTCGGATGACTTCGAAGACTCCAAATTCCGAACCGTGATGTTCAAAACTCCAATGGTGCCGTCCGGGGACAAACGAGAAATTCCGAGCGCAAGAATATCTCCTTCATCCCGTAAATTAGGTGGTTTAGTTGAGTGCAAGGTATTAGTCGACATTGGATAGCAAAGGAAAGAACGTTGTTGCGGGGCGCCAGCAGCCGGTTCAAGCAGAATGTGATGGTAAGTGATGACGGATATACCGGGCCGAGATAATCTCAAAGCACTTCGACGGCATCAGCGGCCCGGGACCTCCACAGTGGACTATATAAGATGGTGGATGAGGCAATGGGTGGAAACACAAGTTTCTCCTGACTACCCAGCATGTCTTTCGGACGCACTGTTACTCTTTCCACTGGCGCGACGCTCCCTCAAATCGGCCTGGGCACCTGGCTCTCGAAGCCAAAGGAGGTCGAGAATGCGGTGCGTTTGACGTGCTAATGGCAGGGGATGGTCATCTCATGCTCTATTTATCAGGTCGAATACGCAGTGAAAGAGGCTGGATACCGCCATCTCGACCTGGCATACATTTACGAGAACCAGGACGAGGTCGGCGCTGCCTTGAAGAAGCTCATTCCCAACGTCGTGAAGCGCGAGGATCTGTTCATCACGTCGAAAGTATGGAATACCGCGCACAAGCCCGAGCTCGTTGAGAAGGAGCTCGACGACGGCCTAAAGCAAACCGGCATCGACTACTTTGACCTTTACCGTTCGTACAATGCTCATCGACATGATGGGTGTCGAGATTCTGACGCGATCGACAGTGATCCACTGGCCAGTGGCATTCAAGCCTGGCAAGGGTCTCCAGCCCCCAAGCGACGCCAACCCGGACGAAATTGACTTGGATCTCGAGACTCCCATTGTCGACACCTGGAAGGCGGTGATTAACCTCCCCAAGTCAAAAGTGAGGCGCACGTCACTGGTATTCCAAGATTTGTGCTCATCCTTCTCGCAAGGTCAAGGCTATTGGTGTTTCCAACTTCAACATTGCCCAACTCGAGGGCATCATTAAGGCGACTGGGGTTGTTCCTGTAGGTCTCTGCACACGAGGCCGAAACAAGCCACTAAGTTCGCATTTCTAGGCTGTCAATCAAATTGAGGCGCACCCCTACTTGCCCCAGGATGATCTCGTTGCATACTGCAAGTCAAAGAACATCCACATCACCGCATACAGCCCTCTCGGCAACAACAGTACGTATCTCCGCCCCTGCTTCCATGTTGTTTCTCACGTCAAGTTGTTAGTGCTCGACAAGCCCAAGCTCACTGAGCATCCCGTCGTAAAGGCAGTCGCAGACAAGCTCGGTGCGACTACTGCCCAGGTTCTCGTCGCATGGGGCGCCAAACGTGGATACTCCGTTATCCCGAAAAGTGTCCAGCCTGAGCGGCTCACATCCAACTTTAAGCAAGTTGAGCTCAGCGATGAGGACTACGAGAAGATCTATGCACTCGGGAAGAACGAGCACACTCGGTTCAACATCCCTTACCTCTACTCGAAGCCTGTATGGAACATCAACATCTTTGACGAGCCGGAGGAGCAGAGCGCGAAGCACAAGCCTTTCCTTGGTATCTGAGCGATGAGTTGAAGTCTGTATCATTATGTATTTAGGAAAACAAACTGTACAACTTGTGAAAGGAAGCTACCACATGAAACTTTGCACGAGCAATGCAATGGCTAGGAAACGTCGAAACTGACAACTTCGAGCGAACGATGCGAAGCTGGAACAAACAAACATTGCACATGTGTGGACTGACGAGATTAGGAGAGGCCTGTTCGTTGCATGAAGTGGACGGAGGACGGATAGAGGTGAGTCATGGGCTTTTAGTCATGAGCAAAATGGGCTGAGATTGATTTTGTGTGCCCCTCGGTTGCCTGCAAATGAAGTGTGGCGGGAGGAAAGGATATTGAGGGCTTTTTCCGAACATTTAAACTTGACCTCTGCGTTGAGATTAGGGGTCAGAAAAGCGGGGAAAATCGAGCAGATTTCTTTTTTGAGCACGGACGCCGTGCGACGGAAGCAATAGCCTTTTGCGGACTGTGTATCGGCTTGTCTCAAGACGCCGAGACCATTCACGATGATCAAAAGTTAAACTCTTGCAGTCTCCACAACAAGCGTGTCACCGCCGCTGGCTAGCAACCCTCCGACGTACAACCTACGCAACTCCGGCGTCCTTGGGCCACCATAACCCGTTACGGAATACGCCCGGGCAGCCTACATAAACAACTCGAGCCAGAACTGTCCTTCTTCCTGTCACAACGACAAGAATCAATGTCGGCGCATAACATACCTCTCGAAGTGGCCTCCGCAGCCAGTCCATCCATCCCTGATTGGCCGAGTCTCAAGGAAAAGCTTGCTTTGATTGTCAAGGGATCTGTCTATCTGAACTCAGAAACTCAGTGCGTCCTCTTCTCTCCCTTTTTCTCTTGTCTCAACGCCCACCTCGTAGGTTCCAACAACAAACACGTCTGTTCAACGGCAGCATAAAGACGGATGCGGCGCTCTTGGTCTGTCCGTTAGACGCCAACGATGTCAGCGGGTACGTTCCTTCCAGCCAAGCCAATACGAGCCACTGAGCATTGCCTCTAGCACCATCATCTTCTGCAACATACACGGACTTTCTCCGTCGGTCAAGGGCGCTGGATATGGCACCGCAGGATGGGCAGTTGGCGGGGACGTTATCATGGACCTGCGGAACATTACAGGCGCAAAGATAGATATCCCGGGCTCAGATGGGACAGAGACGCCCGCGACCGATGCGGGTGCGGCGTGGCCAAGAATGCGACCTGCTCCCGCCACCGCAAGATTCCTCGAAGAGCCTAGTCCGAGCATGGGTTCCCCAACGCACACGCCGCCTGCTGCTTCGACACAGCCATGTCCACCATCCATTCTTTCCTCTCCCACCGCCGCCCCTTTTGTTCCTGGGTTCACATCATGGAAATCGAGTTTTTCGCCGCCGCCGAATCCGCTTTTCAGTGGGATGTCCTCGCCCTTTTCTTCGGACAGTATGAACGTCCTCGCCCCACCGGTCCCAATCCATCCACACGCCCTTGTCACCTTTGGCGCCGGCATGTCCCAAAGACAGGTTGACATCTTCAGTAACGAGCATCCTCTCCGCGCCAGATCACAATCTGGCACGTCTTGTACTATTCCATACCATATCCCATTGTCAGTTCACTTTCTTTGATTCTTTTCTGAACATTGGTTGATGGCCATTCAGGGCAGCGCATCCTGCTGGCGCGTCTGTATTGCTGCTCGGTGGATTCGGATTTCTCAGTCGATTGCATGGCCTTTGCTCGGACAACCTTGTCGAGGTCGAGATGGTGCTCGCGGATGGAAGCATCGTGACGGTCAACGAGACGTCGCATCCTGGTGCGTCATGCATGCTCACATTCAACGCCCAAATTTACCTTCTGCAGATCTCTGGTGGGCTGTTCGCGGAGCAGGTCCAGCATTTGGCATCGTCACACGGTATACAGCGAAGGCCTATCCTATCGTGAGCGTATACAGCGGCAACTTGATCTAGTAGGTTTCTTTTTCTGATACGCCAACATATACATACTGACTGGCACCATGCAGTCGCTTCAACAAGGCCACAGCAGCGTCTCTTCTCAAGCATTTCCGCGACACCGTTAAGAATGCTCCTCCCGAGTTGTATGCAAACGTTATTTTGACTGCCGGACCTGCGGGCAAGGACTCTCTGGTCGTCATCCAGCTATGCTACAACGGCCTCCGAGAAAGAGGCAAGTTATTCCTGGACGCTATCCTGGCATGGAATGGCGATAAGTGCTTATTGAACGAGGTCAACGAGAAGAGCTTCCTAAACCAGCAGGATAGCGTGGCACAGGTCTTGCGAGGAAAAGGTATGAGGTCTTCATGACAAAAGAATGAGCGAATTTAACGACGCACACGCAGAAGGACGGCAGTGGTTCATTCGGTCAGCCCTTGTCAACTCGCTTCCAGATAGTGTTGTCCACGATAGTGTCAACCAGTTTTCGGAGACGCCTTCAGGATGCAGTACGTGTGAACCTCTTGCGTTCAATCCGCCATTCTAACGAAGAGACAGCATGGCTCTTCGAGCTGGCGGGAGGACGTATCTCCGAAATCAAGGATTCATGCATACCTGCAGCACACCGCGAAGCGCAGTTCACTATAGTAGCGCTGCATCAGTGGGATATTGGGTTGAGCGATTCGCGATGCAAGCTCTCGGCTGAGAAGGTGAGGGAATGGCCAGGCTTATGCGGCACGATTATTTACTGGATTTGGTGCAGTGGATCACAAAGACTCTTGAGCCATATCATTCCGGGGGCCCGATTCCCAGCGTACGTTCGGTCTGTTTCTACGTTTCGCACGATATTGACGGCGCATGCTAGTTCTTGGGTCGGCACGAAGCGCCAGAGAGGATTATTAGTTGCTACGGCAAGGAGAACTTTGAGCGCTTGAAGGAGGTCAAGAGAAAGTATGACCCGGAGAATATGTTCCAGCATAACTTCTGGCCTGTACACGCGGATGGTAGTCTCATTGAGAAGGAGACTGAGCTGGAGTCCCCAGCCGTGGAGACGAGACGGCGCAGATAGGGAGGTAAAAATGTTTGGTTTATGGGTGATCTGTGTGGTACTATAGGGTATTGAAGGATATGTCTGATATTGCTTGCTACTTAATATGTTGCGAAATGTGAAATATGTATGTATTGGTCTTCAGTCACAGTGAGTGCGTGGAAAATGGGCTGTCTAAGGTTGAATAGTATTGAAGGAAGGTGTATGCGGGAGTTGAAAAAGGAGTGAGAAGAACTGTAAGGGAGAATATCAAGGTCTACTAGAATGGTTGATAACGAAATCCTCTCTAATCGGATTCCTTGTCGTTCGTGATATCGGAGCTAGGAGCGGTCTCCATCGGGGGAGTAGTGGAAGGAGACGCAAGAAGCTTGTTGTTGGGAGTGAACCTAGTACCAGCTTGGTTGACTCGTTCGCCGTCGATGCTCTTGAGGGCCGAAGGCGCGAGGAGAAGCGCGGGGTGTACACCGTGTTTGGATTTGGACTCCTGAGGGCGCAGGCCGGAGGGCGGCCTGCTGAAGTAAAAAGGATTGTTGTTGGACGCGCCAGGCGGCTTCGAAGGGACGAACTGAGATGGGATGTCTTCGTATGAGGGTGCTTTGCTCAGAGGCGGAGTCGTGCGGTTTGTGGCAGCGACGGTCGCGGTCAGAGCGGGAGTGTTGTCAGGTATCTCAGAGCGCGGGGTGTTCGTCACTTCGACCTGGCGCTCGATTTTGATCTCGATGACAGGGCGCGGGGCGGCTGCAGCGGTCACAAACTCGTCGAAAGCGACAGAGGCTGCAGAACGAAAAACGTTGTCCATCGGATTGGCGGAGGACTGGTAGAAGGTTTGCGTAGAGCTGCTGTGTGCGACCTGGTTGGAGATGAATCCCTGAGTGCTTTCGTTGGTGCTCGGCATTGTGTTGTTGTTTGTGGGAGGATTGCAGTGGGAAACTGTGAGTGGGAATATTTGGGTTGTTCTACACTCATTGCATACGGGCTGGTTTATATATGTAGGGTGTACAAAGACCCCCGGGCAAAATGGCCTTCAAGAGGTATCTAGCTTCACTAGACAAAGTCCCCAATACGCCGATTTGCTTATGGTGGCGCTTCTTTGTTCGACACGAAAGGGTCCTTTATGGCATGCACATACAAAAGGACGTGATTTACAGCGCATTGTGGCGATCTTCAATTGCTTACGCATGCACAATGGCCGATGGACCCACAGGCACTTGTGCACATGTGGCCCGGATCAAATTATGAATCTAGATTTCAGAAAGTAATCCCTGGCCTCTGATTCAGTTTTTATCTATCGTGACCGCGTTCTGCAACGCGTCCAGATTCCCGACTTGCCTACTGCTCGCCATGGGAAGGTTATACGACGCGATATATGCACACGTTATCGACGCATGGCCATTGGACGATATTTAGCGGCGGGCCGATGATCCGCTCGATGCCTATAGGCAGAATAAATGGTCACTATCCGGGGCTAATGCATGGTTTCTGCTTGACCAGGGGACGATAGCGCCTTCCTTCTCTACCACGATGAGCGCTGCAGAGACAAGTGCCTCGCGACGCCGCCCGCCGCTGCCAACCGTGCCATCCGCGATGTCAATAACGTCTGTGCCTACGGGCGTGATGACACCCCGCAGTGTTTCCGAGGCCGACCCATTGCTGGACCACGATATAGAACGGGGAAATGACGCGAGCTCGGTGTACAGTACGGGACCATCTGGTGCGTGACAAAAGTCTACTCTCCGTACGCCGTTAACAATGAGCACAGGACGCAAGATTTCGCGCTCCAAAACGCTGAAGAAGCGCGTAAAGTACTATATTCCTGGAACTGCCTGGATCCCGAGCTACTCTTTCTCTCTGTGAGTCTGCTGCAATCCTGGTCACATTACTGGCCTCATCTTTCAAGGCTTGGAGGCGACATATTGGCCGGCCTGACCGTCGCAAGCATGCTCATCCCGCAATCAGTCAGCTATGCGACATCCTTGGCCCAACTTACGCCAACGACCGGTCTGGTGCGCATTTCGGTATCCATTTTGCTGCGCCCTTTTCACATCCTTGCAGTTCTCCGCTTCAATACCCGCCATCGCATATGCTTTCCTCGGAACTTCGCGCCAGTTGAACGTTGCGCCCGAAGCTGCGCTCAGCCTGCTCCTAGGTCAGGCGGTAGACGACATCCGGCATGACCTGGATGATCCTCACTCCAAGGAAAGCCTTGCGCTAGGCATGCACGTAGCTACAATTATTACGGCGCAGGTAGGCATACAAAGGCTTGTGTTCTCGGACCTTGGATTAATCCCCACATAGGCTGGACTCTTCACATTCTTATTGGGTCTTTTTCGTCTTGGCTTCCTGGATGTTGTCCTCAGCCGAGCTCTCCTCCGTGGCTTCGTCACTTCTGTGGCTATCCTCATTTCCATGTAAGCATTTTAGGCGCATGATGTGGATCCCACTAATAGACTCTCTAGAGAGCAGTTGATACCCATGCTGGGGCTTGCTCGTCTCAGCCGACTATCACATCCGGAGACGACAATAGAGAAGATAACCTTCATCGTGAAGAACCTCCAGAACGTGAACAAGATAACCGCTGCTATCAGCTTCGGCGCACTCGCCGCCCTCATCTTATTCAGGAAGCTGAAAGGCAGGTTCACCAAGTACTGGTGGATATATCGATTGCCTGAGGTGCTCATCGTTGTCGTCCTGTCAACCGTTCTCTCTTCTCAACTTCATTGGCATGAACACGGTGTCGACATTCTCGGCGAAGTCAGCGTTAGCCTCGGTGGATCCTTCCTCAAATTCCCCTTCAGGTCTTCGAATGTGAAATATCTGCGACGAACAACATCGACGGCAGTCATGATTTCCATTATCGGTTATCTGGACAGTATCGTCGCTGCGAAACAGAGTGGGGCTCGATTTGGATATTCTGTGAGCCCGAACAGAGAGCTTGTAGCGCTGGGCGCGGCCAATATCGTTGGCTCCTTCATTCCCGGAACGCTGCCTGCCTATGGCTCAATCACCAGGTACGTGACCATTATCGCCAAGTGAATATTGGTTCACCGAGAATTAGGACGAAGATCAATGGCGATGTTGGTGGGAGGAGCCAGATGGCCTCCATCGTCTGTTCAGCCGTCATTTTGTTGGCTACCTTCTTTCTCCTCCCCTTCCTTCACTTTTTGCCAAAATGTGTCCTCGCCTCCATGTGAGCTATCATGTATCTGTTCCGCAAGAGGGATGACCAACGACTTTGTATAGCATTTGCTTGGTTGTCATCTCGCTTCTGAGCGAAGTTCCTCACGATATTATGTACTACGCCAAGTACGTTGTTTGGTGCGCCCATAGCCGTTCGCTAACCCTCTCCAGGATGCGCTCTTGGACTGACCTCTTCTTGATGGTATTGACATTTGTGCTCTCCATCATATATAATGTGGAAGTTGGCATTGCTGTGACTATGGTGCTGTCTCTTCTGCTGGTTGTAAACCGCTCGTCGAAGACTCGAATGGTCATTCTGGTGAGTATGTGCTTGACTTGTTTGTTGCGGACGCTCACGCAACACCAGGGACGTTTGCCTGGCACCGACAGATGGAAGCCTGTCGATGAAAATCCGGACGCGGAGGAGGATGTTACCGGCGTGCTCATTGTCCGCATTCGGGATAACTTGGACTTTGCAAATACGGCGCAGCTGAAGGGTGGGTGAAAATCACCACCTTTGTTTGTTGCATCTTGCTCAATATTTGGACTAGACCGCTTACGCCGGCTCGAGTTGTACGGTCCTGGTCCCAGTCATCCCTCCGAGGAGCCACGCAGGCAGCAAGCGACGACGCTCGTTTTCCACATGGCCGACGTCGAGTCCTGCGATGCTTCGTACGTCTTCCTTGCTTTCGTGCATCAATCTAAGCCTGACCATCTCCAGCGCCGTCGAGACGTTCTACGAGCTATTCGAAGAGTATAAAAACCGGGGCGTTGGGCTGTTTGTCACACATCTGCGACCACGGCCACGAGCCCTGTTTGCCAAAGCGGGGATCCTTGAGCTCTTGGGGCCAAATGCCATACAAGAGGATGTGGCGAGGGCGATGGTGGCTCTTGGGAGGACGACGAACACAGGGAGGACTCGAGGGGATGTCACACCGAGGGTTTCGGGAGAGTTTGAAAGGGCGGAAGAGTGAAATCCTTGATGCGTGGGTTGAACAATGACAGCAGCTTGGTTGTTGATTTGTTGAGAATTGGCAGATACCTGCATTGCTATTCTGTGACCATGCTTCTGACATCCTAATCCTCTCAAACCTATAGATGGTGTACTTCATGAAGTTATGTTTGTAATGTCACAGGTTAGACGAGCTTTGTTGCACCTTTTCATTCACGGATGGGAACGCTCGGAAATACAATATGAATTCAAATCAGATCCAAGAAAGGTCTACTCATTACAAATCTGTCCGCATCTCTAGAAGTCAGAACGCCAGCCCCCCGGGAACAAGGGACTATCTGCAGAAGGAACCATTACAAAACTCTCTTGCGCTGTCAAGGCCCGAATGGGCTGGGGACGCTTTCGAAGGGTAGATGGAAGAGCTGGTCTACGTTGAAGGGTCTGCGCATTCTTGTTTTCATCGTCAAGAAAAACTCGCGCCCCAAGACGCCTCAATATCTCGGTTTCCGTCATGATTTCTGGCTCGGATGGAGGGCGTTCTTCAGCCTGAGAGTCCACCTTCGACCGAGTTTCTGTGAAGTCATAGAGCCTTCTGTCAGCGAAGAGTGTACTGATTTAGCGATGCATGCAATGGTACGGGTATCGACTCACCAGAAACTCTGGTTCGACTGGAGTGGCCATGGTCAGATGGAGTGGACCTCTTAATAGAGTCGGGCGCCTTTACGCCCAGGTCGGCTGCCGATATTGGCGTAAAGGGGATGGACCTTTGAGGTCTCAACGACTTTCTTGATGCGGTCATGAGCTTGTTCTGGAATCCTCGGGGAAGAATGAGCAGGAGAGTTAACACAGTACTGGCATAGTCACCTGCAAAGCTGTCTTCCTCGGAAGCATTGTCGGACCCAAAGAGCTGTGCGACGACTCTCATAACCTCTGCATCGTTCACATCTGTAGGAAGGGGACTTTTGAGACCGTCTTGTTCTTGAGTGCGTAGCCGCTCGCGCGCCTGGAAGATCAGAACCGTGGTGTCGACTCCCAGTTTCTGCGATTCTCGTTGCGAAAGTGGCTCATCGCGCACAATGAGTTTTGCGTAGAGCGGAATGATGTACTCCTCGTCTACGTCGTAGTCCTTGTATAGGACGATGCGGTCTACAGGATGGATGCCTCGAATGGAGTGCAATTGACGAACAGCCAATTTCTTGACTTCACCAAACTCCCATCTATGAGCTAGATCAAGAATATCCTTCCAGGCATCCAGGGGCGCATCGTACGGTGAGAACTGTCTGTGGCTATGAGCCTAAAGGCCTAGAGTGTACTGCCAACGCACCGATTGTAGAAAACCCACAAGAACCTCTCAAACTGCGTCACACTAACATTCTCGAGGATAAGCGCCGTTGATAGCGAAGCACCCTTCGCTTGCGCGTCAGGTATATCCCAATTCTTGACAAGTGCTGCGAATATGGGAGATTCTCGCTCGAAGAATACCGAATTGACTTTGTAGTAAACGTCCCCGACCTGTTGTGACAGTTATTAGGTTGGGCCTCTTCACCTGAGGAGTAATATGTGAATAAGTACCAGGAAGAATAGATCGCCACCACGCAGGAAGAAGTCGGATGACCGCTTGAGGTCACCAATCTTGGACGACTTAACCGACATGAAGACTAGACAATCGTAGGATGGAGGATGTGATTTGGATGGATGCGATGCTAGGTAGGTGACTGCGAGGAGCAGAGTTTATACAGAGCTCGCAGGTGACCCGAAGAAGCCGTCCTGCGGCCTCGTTCCCTGAACGTGTCCATTATCGTCGTAGATGGATCTCGAAGCAACATTCATGATTATGAACTCGCAACTTCACACATCCGAGCGAGTTCACAGTAGTGTTTCTGGACGTTGGAAGTGGCAGTGAGCAATGCGAAATTGTTTGTAATCCACATGACACCAGGCAGTAGTGCAGAGCCTGAGATTACGTTGAAAGGACTTTGTATGATACGACTCGCTGCAGCTTGAGGCTTCATGCTGCTGATTTAATGTCCCTGTTGCCCGCCTAAGCGGCGTTGAAAACAAGGGAGACAGAGGTAACACCTTGAAAGAGGGAGCAAGCCTCAGTGAGCCTAGAACGGGAACTGAGTGGTTTTGATGAAAGAGTGAACTCTGAGCGGGACTCGGGCCGATATCCGCCACCTGGTTCGATCTGGATTAGTCATTGTGCTTTCGGCAATGTCCGAACAATCTTTTGAGCGATTGAATTCAACCACTGGGTGAAAGACCCCTATAGGGTGTTTGTCCTGCACTTCACACTCGTTTTTAAACTCCAGAACTATATTATAGAGAAGATCTTAGGGCATACTTTCGACTGTGATTACCTCCAGGGAAACTTTAGCTGCTATGGAGTACTAGCAATGAGACAAGATTCACTGCGTATTCAAAAGCGCAAGAATCCACTTTCTATGTTCTGTTCCTTCTTTTCTATGAGCCTTATATCTTTCCCGAGTGGTAACACTGGCACTAGTATTAGCAACTAGTACTCTCCGCTCGGAGGGAGCTATTAACCTCCTTCTCGGAAAGGATCGTGACGACTGCATGCAAAGCGCAGCGATCCGAGTCTGGACCTTTGATTATTTTTTCAGAGGAGAGCGTGGGCGAGACTCGCAGCCTCCCGATATAAAGGTGCAAAAATCCACGCTTTTTGGTAAGACATGCCTTCCTCTCCCCCTTTTCAGGCCAGACAGCCATTCTACCGGAGCAATCATTCCTCTATCTCAGAAACACCAAAACCTGTGCGATCACTCCCCTTGCCATCGCTCGGAGACAAATTGCGGCGCAGACTTTCATCGACACGCCTCCGAGTCAGTAGAGCTACTACAAGTGCTAGACAACATGCTAGCGACAAAACGGCTCAGTCACCCATCTTGAATGACAAGAAATCCTATCACCGTAAATCGCCCTCTGATTTGGGTACCCAACTGCCTACCCGCAAGCTCAGCTTTCGGACACTATTCCATCGCAAACAACAATCTCCAATTTTATTACCACCGAATCATTTGGAATCAGCCACCTCGAAGCTGTCCTCATATGAAGAAGATTCCGACTCTGACTCTGGAATTGAGCGTGTCCAACGACCAATGCTGCACAAACTCGTTTGCAATTCACAAGACTTGAAGACGCGTCGGACTACCCTCGGACCGACAGAGGCCAGTAGACGAGGGCCAATGCACGAGGAAGAGCCGTTGACTCCGGATGACAGTTCGATATTCAGAGGGTTCGAGAATTTGGACGACACGTCAGAAACGAACGAGGAGGATGTCCTGTTGATGAACGAAGTCATTCATGGACGTATTGCATTGTCAATCTGACGTTGACCATATCATTATTCACTAATATTGACTGCATCTATTTCACTTATTTGTGTATCGTGTGCTGGCTAGCATACGCCAAAAAATCTATCCAATACTTGTAGATCACATCGTCTGTACCCACAATTACCCCGAGTATGCCGATTGTCGAAACCACGTGAAGTGCCTTGCTCTCCGACTATCATCATCGTCGTCAACACACCTTTTTCCAGTCTCGTATTCAGGACATGCAACACATTTCCGGGCTCACGCTGAAGTCTAAGAGGACCGGCTTACCAGGAACTGCATCAATAAGTTGATGACAGCAAAGACGAATCATTGCTGGGCGCCTTACTCTGACCTGACCTGGCAGATATCCTAACAATCAAACAGCTCCATGTTTCTCATCTTTATCTTTTCTTCATCTCCATTATCATCAATCTTAGCCCACAGCGTGTCGCAGCAGCGAAGACCCCCCTTCTTAATGTCCATTGTCTTGATCACAGATTTCCATTGGGATAACGACTGTATACATAGCCCCGAGGTAGCCTCAATGTGTAACCTTGACCCTCCGAATCTTATATCGCTCAAAACTGCCGGTCGAATAACGGGCGAATCTGATGCTACGGATGGGCCACGGACGTACACAGACCCGCCCCAGGAACGTTGGGTCTCAAAGCCAACTTTGTTCCCGTAGCCCTTGCGGTGGTGAAAGGGCATGTCAACTGCAAGGACGTGTCAAATTTGAGGACCTTCTGCTGATACACTATAGTGTACGTTCGAGAGCACGATGATGTGTGCGTATCTTGCGTGAACATCTGACAGCACCCCTTGCCCTAGGGCTAATACTAGTACGCCATTCTCCTTCAACTGCTAGTTTCTCGGTGGGATGAAGTATCCGAATTGATTTACGCTTCAACCTCGTCAATGTGACTGGTGGCTGCTCTTGGGGTACAGTACGCTGACTACAGCTATTACAACGTCTAGGCGCCTCTTGACCAGTGGGTCTCATGGTTGTGTCGCCGGGACTGGTCGCAAGTGCTCCTGGAGTCGCGCGGATGGTGTGCTTGACCGTATACGTACGGTTCATGTCGTTTCCGTGTCAGTGCCTTTCTCTGACGCTACTTTCTGACGATATTCCTCATTGGATATGGAGCTTGCCTGTACACAACTGGATACTTAAGTGCTACGGTGGCGTAAGAATGCGGTATTATTGACAGCTGCATACCCACTAAAACTATGGTTGCTTTCACGAACAGCCCTTTGAGCGAGTGACTTGCGGTTCAGCTACAATGCTATGGAACCGAGGAAGACGGTATATCGGGTAGCCATCGCGGGCGCACATTCCTCCCGCTCAGTGAACCCTACTTTTCAGTGTGGAGGAGCTTGTCGAATCCCTTGGCTGTCGCTGTTGTCCTGCGAAACCCGGTGCCAACGGTTTCAATACTCGTCTCGTCGGAAGCCTCAATTCATCGACATGTTCTTCCCAAAGTTCCATCGGTCTTTCCAAGGGCCATTCAATGTTCACCAGGATGAAGTGGAGCGATATTCTTTGGGTTTCCGCATGTGTAGGTGAGTTGATTCGCTTACGAGGAGTCGCCGTCTTTGTGGCACCTCCCAAGGCGACACACTGGCGACATGTCGGGCGTGGAAGCATAGTGCAAGCGGTCACAATCACCTGGACGTGTAGCGGAATGGATGCTGATTTTCGGCCACAAGTGTCCCTCTTTTCTCCTTGGATGCGGCATATTTCAGCGCCGCATTGTGCGCGGTGAGGAATTTGCATATCTCAACGCTGACTTTACTCAGGGCTATGCCCCACTGGATGGTTCTACCGTCGGGCAAACTTCTGGAACGGCGACAGAGCTTCCTGACGATGAGACGACAGCGTGTTGCGGTAGTTGGGGGATATCGATGTAAAGCGTCGATTCATAGCGGATGCGTGCATGTATGTTGTAAGGTATGGATGGATGTGAATGCTTGATAATAGTACAAATGGTAAATGCGAGTTCGAGACGCCCGTAGGCCAGAGACTGGACAAATAGAGTGAGTGGCGTGCGCAAGCGGCGACTAAGAGATGACGGACAGAATAAGATAGTCAGACATGGTGCGCGGTAATCGCGAGCCAGACTCTATGTGGACGTCTTCCGCGGTCTTGATGAGGGATGTGGATAAGGCAGTGCACGGTTTTTCTTTACGACGGTGCGGGCCACCTTGGACGCAGGCTCTCTAGTGGCGTATGGTGGATGGGAGAGATCCTGGTCGAGTTCGGGAAGGTGCATAAACTGGAGAAATGTGGGAGAGTGGTAGGGGAGTGGCTTGGGCGCCACTAGAGGCGCTGTGCAGACAGCGTAGGTGGGGTCTGTGGGTTGGGTGTGAGCTGAAAGCGCCCCAGGGCATTGAAGCGCTCGATGGTACTCACGGGAATACGAGTAGTTGAAGAATTGCGGGGGCTGCGACCAGCACATCATATTCACGTTCATCGTCGTCGATGGTGGGAGAGGGGAGACCGTCGTGGGGGTTGAATCATTCCGTAGCTTGTGGCTGGCGGCCCATTTATACCAGGACCACACATGAATTGCCTCCGGACTGACCAAAAATGGATCGCGTCTGTCACTTGTCACGCTCCGTTTTCATTCGTTTTCAATTCTTGTCTTCAAACCAAAACCGGGTTTTATTGATCCATCATGCTGCGAGGGCTGTACCACGTCGCCAGAAACTCCCGAGGCTCTCTTCCCGTATACTCGGACGTTCGGAACGCGGGCTCTCGATACCTCGTCACCATTCGCAACGTAGACGGAACAGTTTCGGTGAGCGCCCCCGTCGCGCCCGTTGTCGAAATAGTAGCTCATTCTCGCCCAGGACCTTGTCAAAGAACTCCAGACCACCCTGCTCAGAGATACAGGCGCACGGGTACAGGCCGTACGCAACCGTCACGTTGTCATCCAAGGCGGAATGTGCAAAAACGACGTCGTGGAGTGGCTAGCTTCCAAGGGATTCTGACAGAGTGTGGAGATTTCGTATATTCCTGTTATCCTCACCAGCAAATGACACCTTCCACCACCTGACGTTTGTGTGACCCGTTCTATACTCCCCATTCCATGTTATTTATTCGCCATGCAGTTCAGGCGCAACTACACAAGGTGGGCACGATACCCGAGGGTACTTGAGGACGTTTCCCGGCAGTATTGTCCTGCGTTCGTTCCTCGTTGCGTCTTTGATAGAAGACGAGTCTTCTTTATAACGTCTTGGGGATGCCGAACCACCAGCGCACGCACCTCCGTCTTATACGAGTTCAGAACTTGGTTATCCGAATATCGCCTTCTCTTGCGTGCTCCTGTGTACTACTACATACCCAAGAAATAGCTCAATCCTTTCTTGGCGATTAAAGGATGCCCGCTCGCACCCTGTATCGACATATTGCTCCTTTCTAGTGCCCTGGTGGCTGGCAGCTCCAATATATAAGTACTCTCCCCACTCCTCGGGTTCCGGAAGATACACATTGACGGTCAGGACGCCCAGGCGAGACAAACCGGGCATTGTAAGCATCTGTTCTCTTTATTGCGGGATTAAATAACATCTCCCCAGCCACTCATCGTGTTCCAAGTTTGTCGCACGGCGCGCCTACCGCGAACCACCAGCGGAGGTGGCGCAGAGCGGTTTGCGCCTCCACATGGGGTATTTATACTGACGTCCCCGCAGAAACAACCAACAGAGGATTGCTGTTGGCTCTTGCCTGGAGCCCTTCCGCCGTCGGAACTAGAAAAACACGGTATTTTTGCAGAGATATCATGCAAACATTCGCTATATTTTCCAAGTATCGATGTCACGCCTTCCTCCTTTGGGTTCCCTTTGTACTGTTCCTTACTTGTTTTCGATGCTGTCTCCAGGTTTCCAAACGCCGTACGCTTCTGAGGGCGCATCTCAGCCAACCATGACTTCTTTGTGAAACCTGTGGATCATACCACAAATACTTATCACCTATGGTGTTCGAAAGACTATCAAGTAGCTGCATCGCTCCTCAACCGCATTTCTTGGTTTCATTGACATCCCGGTCTGGTTATATGTAGCTTTGACCTCGTGTAAACAAACTCCAAATACGAGGTAGTATCCTGGTGTGACTGTTGTCTAGTGGGTGCTCGCACATTCACAAATTATCGGCCCGCGTGTGTCTGTCACCGTGCGTAAAGCGGGAATAATGATGCGGATTTTCCGGGATTGCGTTCGAGTATGTACTCGAGAGACTAGAGTGAGTGGCGGGCCACGCCCAGGTCCGGTGGGTATGGATGGCGGCGCACTCGGACTTGATATATATTCTCCCTCATTTCCATCTGCATCTGCTGAGGTCAGTTACAGAGTATAGCAGTGTCGAATCGAATGGCGCTGAGATTGATGTATAGCAGATGGGAATGGCGCTCGGGATTCTGGCGCCGCGTTCGATATTCAGCTGCCCGAATGCTTGTAGATGTAAAGTCAGAGCTGTGCACCTCAGGATTGAACCTGGCAGCTTCGGCGAGAACGCTTACTACATGCAAGAGTTATTTGAGTGAGTTATTTGACAGCGCAACATATGGCTCTTTTCTTGCTTGCACAAGTAATTTTAACTGCCCCGTCTAGCTTCCTAGAGCTCACTCTGCATACTGTTAAGCGACGCTTCCGCAATGCCTTGGTCATGCAAGTTCGCATGTTGATTCTTGTACCACCTCCGCAAGAACTAACATTTAGATACTCACAATAACACTCGAAAATGTGTTTAACCTCGGTTCGGTCTCAATCTTTTGAGTGATAATCAGGCGCTGGAAAACGGCGTTGTTGATTTGACCATTTTTTGTCTGTTGAATGTCATGAGGTAATTATGCCATCGGAACGTTTGTTCAAGGTTGCTTCAAAGTCGGAGCAACCTGAATTTTCCGTCCATTTTTTCTGCAAAAATCAGCATGGTGCAGCGCCAACAGTACAAAGCAGACGGACCATGGATAATGATGGATTCGATCGGCCATTCGGACCGATCCCCGATTCATCGTGGGTTTGCGGCGCCTGCCCTCCACTCTTCCACAATTCATTGTTAGACACCCTCTGGTGTCTTGTACCCTCATTTTGTTTGGACCTGGCCTCAAGGACATCCTACACGTCTTAACTCACAGCTCAGAAACTTGTCTCCGCCTGTTACAACACTCAGAATCATCTCGCCGCGCTTCGACGTGTTGCTCGGGTCACGTCGTACCCTTGCGGCGAGCAGATGCCCTTTTCCCTCACGGTATGCATCTTCATGTGTGCAAGAGTACTATACGATTGGTTTGTGCACTGAATGCGCCAGCTGCACGCGGGAAACCGAAGCACAACCTTAATAACACGACCTGGGACGCCACTCGAGATTTCTATACCGTCGGTGTGAAGTTGCTTCCTTCACCGAGCCTTCTTCATACTAGCCGGCCCTCGCAGCTTTCTACGCTGCATACACCATCGACGAGTAAATTCAACCTACTGAGACGTGATTTCTAGAAATAATAGACGACCCACTTGGCCGCAGACCAAAGGGAGTTCGAGGATGCCGTGCTTTGTCTGTTGGCGGACGACGGTCCATAAATTTACTGGTAGGCAGCTGCACCGAATTGAAGAAAAGCCTGGGATTTACGCTTCGATTGAGTCTTAGCATACCTGGAGCCAGGCGGGAGTTGTGCAATGGTATATTAAGAAACAGGCGCCAGTAATATTGCTTTTCACGAGTATAATGTGGTGCTGACCATTGGTTTACTCGGGAAAATACCAGAAAAATATTCACGCCTTTGGTAATTTACTGTCACGTATCAGGAACAGCGGGAGTCAGGCTGCGCGCAAGCTAGCGCAGCCAGCACACAGCCAACTGGAAAGGAACGCCCTGCGAAGCAACACGGAATCTACAGCCTATAGGTATAGCAGAGAAAGCTGTGAGAGGATCATCCGCGTCGAAGAATAGTACGTTTGCGCGTTGCTTCTGACCGTCACAGGCATTTTGAGCCCGTAAAAAAACGCTCCACAGTTCGGTGATCAATGGAGCAATCCACAGTCCAATGTTATCATTTTAGTACCTATGAGATGTTTGCCCAGAAGCCGCCGACGCTTTCGAGTTGGACGATCAGAAATGACAAGTGTGGCGCATAATTCGTCTCGATCTTCCACTTTTCAAAATGAGTATTCGTTTTGAGGCCTTGGGAGGGCAGTACGAGTGTACGTGGGGCTGGTTTGGCACTTCTGTATCACATTGAAGCAGTTCTCTCGTTACTTTGGTCCCAACACAAGTGGTAGGGGCATTACCAAGTATGCTATAGCGCCACATTTCGTTCATGTCGTTTGGCGGTGATTAAGTAAGGGTTGTCAAGCAATTAGATGCCAGCTCGTTTGTTTACGTCGACCGAAAGCAACCCAAGAGGTGTGCAAGATTCGGATCGGGCACACATGAGTAAGCGACCCCCTCGCACCATATAGGGAAGGTAGCTCCACAGGGCTCGACACGAAGTCCATCGGCAACCCGGCAACAATGATGGCGCCGCGCGGGTGCCGAGTCGAGTAACAAGGGGCGTTAGCAAAAGACTCTGCGTGCAATCTGAGGTATGGGTAATTGAGTGCGTGAGATTGTGCGTGGGGGTAAGGGGTATCAACCTGTATCAACACAGGCATTTGCGAAAGTTTGTGACCATCCTGGCACTGGCCATCGCAAGGGGAGGCATATGGGGTCGCAACATCTGGCGGCGTCGACAGATGTAGACACAAGCTAATGTCAATCGTAGCCATTCAAATTACAAAAGGGTATAACCAGACAACTTGCGAATGAATTTTGACTTTCAACTTTTGACTGATGGAAACGCAGCCTTTCGAGAGCTTTCAGGCTATGGCCCACAGGCATCACCATCCGCGCCGTTAGCGATGAGAAAGTTTTTGCATTCAAATCTACATTCGGACAATATCTATACATGCGAAGTCCTTTACTTACAGACGCGAGAGAACGTCTTTGGCGACTGAGTCCATTTCCTGCTCGTTGGTGTGAATTTCGGCACGTCGGCGCCATCACGGCATCTCAGTTCGCCGGGAGACCAGCCCAGACCATGGCGTCATCTCGCGTGGAACCCTCTGTGTAGGAAATTAGAGTTCCGCACACCTCTTGGTGTAAGTTACTTGTTACTTACAAGGCCCGCGTACTCAGATCAGGTGATGGCGGGGCTGATTCATGCAAAACCATGAAAATATTGGCGCGCAAATGTTACTCACCCTCTTGAGCTCACCGTAGTCGACCTTCTTTCGGTTGAAAAGACATTTGCTTCATCGATAATTCAAATAGTATTGGATACATTTCTCAAGTTCCGATAGATTTACATGTCCTATGTACACAGATTCCACAGCAGACGAACGAATTTACTTGTACTCCTTCTCCTTGAACCCAGGGAGGATGGTCGCGTTCTTGTCCTCGACAGTATCGCGGTATCCCTGCCTGCGCTGCCATGCTTGCTTCGCGAACGTCCATTCTACAATCACCATTCATCAGCCCAAGTCAAACTTCAAGCAGAAACGAGACGTACTCTCCATGGTGGGAACCTCCTCCCCAGCCTCCTCAAACTGGTTCTTGACGAAGCCCTCGCGCTGGAGGACAGGCGACTCCTTCACACTCTCCAAGACAACATCGTTATGCGGGCGAGAGAAGTACAACAATCCAAGACGGTCAACATGGCGCTGGTCCTCAGGTGGGACAGATACCCTACAGCGACGCAGCGTCAGCCTCATTCCCCAAGCAGCAAGAGAAAGGCGCACCGATGAATAGTGCTCTTAACATATCCACCCGTCAAGAACGTCAACGCATCACACGCGTTCACGGTAAGCGTTCCATCCTGCGGCTTGATCCACACCCATTCGTCGTTCGAGTGCTGGCGAATCTGGAGTGCGGCGACCGGCTGGCGGAAGAGGAGCGTCCAGCTGCCAAGGTCGGTATGGCCTTGGACCCACTGTCCGGACTGCAGTTGCTTCGTCTCCTCCTCGTTGTACTTGGAGTACTTCATGTAGCGGAGATGGTCCTCAGACTTGACGTCGTATTTGTGGATGTTGGTGAAGTAGTCTTCGGGAAGCTCGAGTGCGATGGCGAGGAGGACGTGGAGAGGGTCGAGAACCTCGGAGTGGAGAGACTACAGAGGTTTAGAGGGTATATTCAATCCTGGCTGTGGTAGACGCACCCTGGCGAACCCCTCGATCTCCTCGATGTTGTTCTGCAGGATCTCTGGGTGGTTGTGCTTAAAATCGCCATTGAATTCTTTCTATAGGTCAGGGACTTGAGACCAGAATGTACAGGAAAAGAACGCACTAGGGATGTTGTAGATTTCGACACGGTCACGAAGTCCAGTCTCCTGGTTCACACTACACCGGCGGATCAGCTATTGATGAGAAACAACCACAGAAAAGCAGAACGCACACACGGCGCCCAGCAGGGACATATCCATTGAACTGTCCCTTTTCCAATCCCTCCGGGGTGTACTTTTTCTTCTCCTCAAGCGGAAGGTTGTAGAACTTGTTGCCGAGGCTGAACTGCCTGTCGACGCGCTCCTGCGAGATGTTGAAGTTCTTGACATAGAAGAATCCCTTCTCGCGGACAGCAGTAATCAACGTCTGCGCAAGCTGCTTGCGGCCCTCAGGCGTCGAGTACAACGAGAGGTCAAGAGTAACGAGCTCAGCCCATTTGAGGTCAGCCTAGCACAGAACTTGTTCAGACTCATCGAGCGCGCGATCGACTGTGGGAAACGCACCTTGGTCTCCTGGACGTATTGGTACGAGCCGAGTTCGGGGGCGGCGACAGGCATAGTTTGGAACGATGGGGGTTCAACGAAGTGATGATAAACCTAATACAAACACGCTTTGGTTATAAGGTCGATGGTAATAACGTCAATCCAACCCCGGATCGCGCTAGATACGCTGGATCATTCTCCTCTTGGATGGCGACATACTGTATCTTCAAGTGAGTAGTAAGAACGTCGGCGTAGGCGAAGCTAGATAACAGTCTAAGAAGCACAGTCATTGGTTCACATAAGGACGTTTTGAGCGTGGTAAAACAAAAGAAGAGCTTTACAAAGCCTGGTCGCTCGAATCGGTGGTATGGAGCGAGAGCCAGCGGTAAACGCAATGGTCGCGATGCTGCCACTCAGATATTTCGGCCGAACCACCATTGTTCACGTCCTGCACAAAGGTCAGCGTAAAAAACGGGCAACGAGCTTGAACAAAGCGCGGCTGTGCAAAAAAGACGTTGTTCTGCCACAGCACCGCAGATTTCCAGGACGGATATTACACCAAAATCCTGTAATTCCAGTGCTGTATCGAAGGCAAGGCGAGTTGGATGGCCACAGGCTGAATACTACGATGCGCCACGTTCACGACCTTGTGATGCGCACTCGGCGAGGACAAAGCATTTGCGGGGATAGATAAGCCACATATTACGCTCAATCGTGTATTCTCTGTCCGCTCCGGCGCGCAAAAGAGCTATGGCTGGACTTCAAGAAGATATGACAGTCTGTAGTATTCGCAATACCGCGCTTAACTTGGTAAGAAAGTTCGTTGTGCTTACCTAACGAAGAGGGGATAGTTCCAGCATCACTGGTGAGGACGGCTTGTTCTACACTCGGTCTGCCAACTGTCCCTTCAACCGTGCTAGCTCGTCCTCGAGTGACCGCACACGCTCTGCACGGCGTTCGTTAGGTCTAGTGCTAATCCTGAAGAACTGACTTACCATTCATGTGGTCTCTGGTCACGAATTTCGCGGGGTCTGGATATTCCCTCGCGTCCTTTGGCGGCAATGGTCTGGGATTACTTGGGGGTGGTCTGCTCACAACCAGGTCAGACGAGGGCCTCTTCACTGCAGGTGGCTTGACTGGCTGCTTGGGTATGGGCCGAAGCTCGTCGTCACTGGAATCCTCTTCCTCCTTGACGCCCCGCGGCGGCGTGCCCCGTCTCTTTGAGGAGATTAGCATACAGGGAAGCGAAGGTGCGGCCGACATGGTGCGCACGTAGAGCATCCTGGAACTCTTGCCGCTGGAGACCTTTGGACGCCCTTGGGGTGGTATGAGAGCACCGTGGCGGGGAGCACGATTAGGCCTGCAGAAGCATCAGCTTTGGTTGGTCGCGCTCAGTATACTGTGCAACGCACCGGTGTTGTCTTTCGTCCATCCGACGACCGTCGTCGCTGTGCCCCCTCTTGCGCTTCCCCAGTTCTGCACGCTGATATGATGGAAGGTGCTCGTATGTTAGCGGCTCTGTCGTCCCAGACATGACGTGGCGAATACACGGTGACCTCTGATGTCTTTCGAGGTGCTCGCGTCGTTTGGCGACGTACAAACATCCTGGCCAGCGACAGGGGAACTGTCGCGCCGTGTTGGTATGCGCCTCCTTCCTATGTCGCCTGATGATATGTGCTTCTGGTGTAGTGTAGGAGCACTGGTTGCATTGATAATGCATTGCGCAGAAACGAGATCACGGTGAAAACTTAAAAGCAAGAGGGTTCGCGACCACGTGATGTTTGGCGCTGTCAAAGCTGTGTGTCGCGTCACGCGAAATTCCTGATCGCCGGGAACGACTCGCCTTTTCGAGACCTTGTGAGCTTTGAAGTCGTCAGATCAAAAGGGCACGCTTCTATCTTCGTGAGGCTAACCATCAAATGTACTGCATTCGTGCTTGCTGACTGCACGGTCTACTGCTAGACTACTGTCAAATCATGTCACATACATAGCACTTCTTCACAGCCGCCGTGTTTGAAATTTGAAGGCTAGTGCTGCGTATGTTGCGTATTGCACATCCCCCATCCCCCTCTCTTGCATAGTTACATGTAAAAAAGGTCCTCATTTCTCGCGTCGGTTCGTATTCAACGCTTGGCTAACTCAAAGATGTCCTCCGAGCCTGGACTATATCATCGCTTGATTACTTTCGATGCTTTTGCTCAAGCCCCTCGTAGAGAGAGTCTACAAACAACTCTCCTTCGCGCCTTGACCAGATTCAACATTTCATTCATTACATGAGCTCTACATCTTTCGCCGCCGCCTGCGGAGCAATAACCCCTACACTCAAAATCGGCAACATCGCCACCTCTGCTACGCCAACGCCCTTCCCCTCAAGCACCGTCCACAGCGCGAACGACAGCGTCGTCCACACCACATCATACCCAATAGAGCTCTGCGCTGGGTGTCCGTGCAGCGTTTCTATCAGCAAGCTGAAAGCGTTGAGAGGCTCGGGATGGACGGCGCCAATAACTGCGATGACCGCACGGTGTCGCGCGACACCTGCTGTGAGGGATACGACGGCATGGACCAGACCTGTGGGAAGGCTGGGCCCAGCAGAGAAAGAGGGGAAGAGCAGTGGGATGGTTATGGTGGCGTGCATGGCGAGCAGGTTTGGCAGGAACGTTGACTCCGATGTGAATGGGCTGAGCACGACTGCGACCAAGCCTACAGCGGTGGATATCCAGAGGATAAAGGGTGTTTTGCGTTGGATGGGCCGGCCTGGAGCGAGCGGGTGAAGGAGGACGGCGAGGTAAAATAGGTTGAGGGCGACGGAGATAGCGACGACTTGCCCAAGGAGCATGTATGCCCACGCGTGTGGTATGTTGCGGCGTTTGCCTGCATGTAACATTAGTGTTCGCTACCTGCCTAATCAGAAGTGGGATGCGTACTTTCGAAAAAGATGAAGGATGTAAAGTATCCCACAGTGAAGAAGCAGAGCTGTTCGCTCCACCACCAGTTTGGGGTGCCAAAGGAAACTGCGGCCCAGGCTTGCTCAAATAGTGTGGTGTTCAACAGCCAGTCAACTATCCTGTCGCCTAGGTTCGCGGATATCAACGTTGCGCGAGACTCGTAGTCGGTGAAGCTCCACTACATTGGCGGTCAACACCATCGTTCCGGAGTCAAAGTGCAGGGATTAGAGAGAGAACAAGAAACTTACGTGCATAAACTTAAACATATCTGCCTCAACACGTAAACTGACCGGCCATGCAAAGACTGAACCACTTACAGAACCACGTATGTGCAAACGACGCCAAAGTAAACCCTATGAAAATCACTACATTTCGTCTATTCGTCTTCAAAGGCGCTGCATCATCGTCCTTTTTGCTTGAATCTTGTCTCTTCGTCCAGCTCGAAACAATGAGACCAAACAAGCCTAGTATGATGCTGAAGTATGACACGAAGATGGACAGCGCAATTGCACGCTCAGCATCGAGCTGCATGGCTGGTGAGAGGGAGAAACAAAGCACCGAACTCGGGATTTCGGCGCGTCTCGCCTGCGATCGACAGGCGATCGTGGCGCCGGCGCTTCACTCTGTAACCTGAGGCTGAAGTTTATCGCAGTTCAGGCAAGCTTTGGTGAGAATCCAAAATTTCTAGCAAACGCATTTCCATATAAATGCAAGGTATATCGCAGTCCTCACTTTGTTACGTTCCTGACCGCCGACTCCATCCACACCTTGTCGTACTGCTTGTGCAACCAGTCCATATACCACTCGCTGAACGGCTTCCCCTCTGCCTTGCCCAGCCCCTGCCAGAAAACACTCCTCAAATGGAATTCAGCCACTCCCTCCTCCTTCTTGACGTCCACAGCCATCTCAAAGACGCCTTCGCCTGGCCGGACTTCCTTTATACGCGGGCATCCACCACAGCGCACGACAATACTCGCAGGGGTATGTTCAACGACTTCGAAGTGGTCGGTGATCTGCGTTCCAATGGCGTACGAGGAGGTCTTGCACTCTTCTGCCGTCCAGAGTTGAGTCGAAGCGGTTTCGGCGTTGTGGTACTGCTTTCGCATGTACGCGCGTTGGATAGCATAGCCTACGCGACATCATTACGTTTAGATGTCTGGTGAAGGGGGAAGAGAACACACCTGGTCCACCCCAAACCCCCGCGCAGAACGCCTTCACCAGCTCGCCATCCTTGTCCAGTAGCTCTGGCCGGATGTCCTGGAGCGGTACTTTCCTAACGCAGTCATCATAAAACATTGGGTTCTTCTCTGGGTTGAACTTCTGGATCTGGGCAATTCGGAAGAGTGGATGCGACGCCGGATCGAGGGGGACGAAAGTGCTTTTGCGCGTGAGAAAGAAAAATGCGCCGACGCCTGTGCCCGAGGCGAGCGCGGTGGCCTTGGCTAGTTTCGTGATGAGACCCATGTGAGGATAAGGACAGTCCTAGCAAGTGATGATGGGAGGAGGAGAGAGAGAATGATTGGAGCGGGTTGATCGTCTCAAGCTGGCCGGAAGTATACCGGGGTCATCGCTATCTTATCTCTTATTGGTGCCGCAATAATGCCGGGCTCCTCTTATTCTCGTTCACTCTAAAGTTAGACAGACTGAGTAGGACCTTAGGAGAGTCAAGGATTTATACACAATCCAAAAAATCAATGAGTGCTATGTACGTAGAATCAATCATGTGTCGAAGCCGGGGTATGAGCGTGAAGGATGTTACATTGTAAAGTCGAACATACAGAATAGTTGTTTGTAGGTTGCATTAGGGGATACAAGGTTTGGTTGAGATATGAGGATAGTTGCACCTGTGATCAAGCTGGACTGGGCTTTTTATCTTCTTCCTTCGCTGTGTCCGCCATCTCTTCTTCGGTGGGTATGCGATGCACCTGCTGAACATGAGCCTCACCAACATCTCTAGACAGGAGGAAACATGGCGCACCAAAGCGGTTATGTTCACCCACTCGTCCAACGCTCGCACATAGGTGTCGTCTCTTTCCCTCGATAGGTTATCCGGCAGCCACAGCGTGAACTCTGAGAACTTTGCCTCCACCGGCGCACTCGTACTCTTTGCCTTTGGTTCATCCACGTCCATCCTGATATCTTCCTTTTCAACCTTCTTCCCTCGCTTGGGTCTCCCACTTTTCGATACTGGCGGTCCACCCCCAGAGCTCCCTGCTGTTTTACTCGTAGATGCAAGAACAGCGCCGACGTACCCCACAGGAAGAGCAACATTCTTCCCATGGATCGTTCGTCCCCGGAACGCACTGACCAGATACGACACCGTCTGTCGCATCACGGAGACTTGTGTGGGCGCGCCCTCCGACGCGTTGGCATCCGTCTTCGGGGCAGTCGCGTCCAAATTTTCGGTTTGCGCCTGTTTGACGCGCATATATGTCGACACAGGCGCGGTGCCGTCGAACTTGATGCTCCAGGGCATGAGCCATGGCGTTACCGTCGGCAGTGGCGAGGGCATAATGAGCGCGTAAGAGGGGGCAGCACGCGCGTCACGTGGGGTGCTGACCTGCGCTGACGCATGATCGCGTGCTTGTGATCCACCGCCGATCCGCGCTTATAAGCAAGAGATCCTGAGAAAGCATGATGCACTACCGCTTTCCTTTCCACGTCCATCTCATCCGTTCAATTATCCCATCGCCATGTCTGTAAAGCAATTCGTTGAGGTATGGTCCAGTCATTACGCTTGTCAGACACCTTCTCATGCGGATTGCAGGAGTCCATCGAGGGCAACAAGATTGTCGTATTCTCAAAATCGTACTGCCCATACTGCAAGCGTGCCAAGGCGCTGTTGAAGGACAACTACCCCTCGGAGGAATTCCTCGTCTACGAGTGCGTTCCCTCCACACTTGGTGAACTGTACAAATTCATTCCTCCTCAGGCTTGACGAACGCGATGATGGCAGCGATATCCAAGCGTACCTCGCAGAGAAGACCGGTCAGAGGACTGTCCCCAACATCTTCGTTGGTGCGTATCTTCCCACTCCCTCGGTATTACCACTGTCTGTCATCACGAGATCCGTCCTACTGTACATACGTCCTCCATCCTCTCTCCATCCTTTCCATTCCATGCAAGCTAAACGCTCACGTTCACCTTAGGCCAGAACCACGTCGGCGGCTGCGACGCGGTCACTGCCGCGCACAAATCCGGCCAGCTCTCCAAGCTTATCAGCGCGTAAGCTACTAGGACCATCCAAAGTTGAATTATTGTATCTTATATGTAGACTTAGACTACCAAAGTCAGCTCTCTGATGGATTCACACCTTTTCGTTCGAGTGGAAATTGGAATGAGAAATATCCTTGTTTGTTTTGAAGTTGACTCTGTCATGAGGTCCACCCCGAGTGTTTACTTTGCCCTCGTGATTGCATCGAAGCAGCTCTGAACGTGCTCTCATTGTGCTTACGCAACCGACGTCCAATCTGTTCAGCTGGGTGCTGCAGATCTGCCATGGCAGGTCTCGAACAACATTGCTCACCGTACGGGCGGAGGAGACTGAACATGCTCGCAAATATGCCGTAGTAGACGCTTACAGGGTATGGTATGCTTTGAAGGGCATAGGCAGTCTCTAACCACATGGAAGAGAAAGATAAAGCACCGTCTACATTCCTGTACATCTCTAATACAAATCTTCTATCATGTTACGTGTAAGCGAGCACGCCTAGAGCATTCATTCGTTCATCCATTCGTTAGTTTAGGCCTTGACCTTCTTGTTTGGGCCGCTCTCGACAGTGGAGAAGTACTCGAGCGAGCCCTTGGGGTCCGCCTTCATGGACTTGTCGCCCTCCTGCCAGTTCGCGGGGCACACCTCGCCATGCTTGTCCTATGTCACCCCCAGTGAGCACCGAAGAATTTGGATGGATAAAAATGGAAGAATGAACGTACGGTGAACTGGAAAGCCTTAACCAGGCGAAGCGTCTCCTCAACCGAACGTCCAACGGGGAGATCGTTCACCGTAATCTGGCTGCACACTTATCAGTATGTATTTCCTCACCTGCTCAACGTGTCCGTGCTTACCGAAGGGTACCCTTCGGGTCAATGAGGAAAAGCCCACGCAGCGCAACACCCTCGTCCTCGAGGAGAACACCATAATCCCGTGCGATGTTCATGTTGCGGTCAGCGATGAGAGGAAGCTGGAGGTCGGGGCCCAGGCCGCCGGCGTTGCGCGGCTGATTCGCCCAGGCAAAGTGGGAGAACTGCGAATCGGTGGAGACGCCGAGGACGACAGTGTCGAGGGCTTTGAATTCGGGGAGCGCGTCGTTGAAGGCGAGGATCTCGGTTGGGCAGACGAAAGTGAAGTCCCTGAAGTCTGTTTAGCACGTTCTTTCTGGAGCAGGGAAGGAGGGAGAGACGGACATGGGGTAGAAGAATAGGACAACCCTAGATAACATCAGTAAGCATTCCTTTTTCCATTCCACCATAACGCACCATTTGCCAAGGAAATCAGTCAAAGCAATGTCTTCGAAGAGACCATCAACGACCGCCGGGGCCTTGAAAGTGGGAGCAGGGCGCTGGACGAGGGCAACCATTCTGTAGTGATGAGAGTTTGAGCAAAGGGGAATCTGCCCTATCGCACGTTTTTGCAAATATTTAGCCAGGCTATTTGCCGTGATGCCGTGATGCCGGAGTGTCTTAGTCAGGATGCACGTGATCGTGATTCGTGAGAGTGTGCGTGACCGGCTAGGCGCATCTGGCCATGCTATGAATGGCGGAAATTGCCTATGGACTACCTCGAAGCATTTTGTACGCAGAAAATGTGCTGCGTTTTGCTCGAGGCGCGCCAGGAGGTGGTTGTTCAATTACTGAACGGCCTTCCGTGCTTCCGCAGAACCAACAGTTGGTCAATTATGGACGAGGACTGCATAGCTGCGGTGTGGGCTACCAATCTAAAAGCTCGAGGATGCCTTGAGACGAGGCGATGGCTAAGCGCATCCTACATTGGTCCTACAAAGCCAGAGATGATCAGATCGGCATTCGGGCCTGTCGCCGGATCTTGATACTGAACCATCACATCCCCGAATTGCATGCCCTCGAAGCTTGCAGCTTGAAGACTCGGCGAGATGCAAGAATTGGTCTGGCTCGCTAGTATCCATTTTTCGTCATCTGCACGCCTGTGCAAAGTGCTTGTGTTTTATCGCTTCTCGCTACTATTCGTGCGGCATGTATGGATGAGTGCAGCATCTGCAAGGGCAACGTGTCCTGAGGGCCTGATGTGCAATAATAACTACGTCTATAGCGTAGGAATCCAGCAGGCTCTCTTACTCACGAGCTAAGTCTGCCGATTTTTCATCTCATTGGTTCACTATGGGCATGATCCGATTTAACTCGTGCATGGGTATGGGTCTTTCCTATCTCACCGCTGCAAACTTAGGCCAGCGTTTGCAACGCGCTGCAATGATTTTCCGACATCGGTTTTTGCAGGCGACCGCCACATTTCGCGAACTCGGAAATCATGAGGAAACAAGGACATCTTCCGTGCGCATATTTCTTTGTGCCCATTCGCTCACGCACTGCCCCCATTTCGGACCAGAATGCAGCGGTCGTGCTCGGCCAAAATTTGGTACGCACCTCGTACCCTTCTCCTTGATGTAGAACGAACCCATCCACGCAGAAGAACTCCAGGAAGCTGATACCCAAACTTTGAGACCATAATTACCATGTTCATCTCTTTGTCACATTCCAATCCCTATGCTCTTTCACAACGTCCTTTTCTTGTCCCTGTGAGAAGTTGCATTCGCTCAAATTCGTCCGTAGCTGCCTTGAAGTGGACACGAGGCAGCTTCACGGAATCTCCGAAGGTCCACTACTGTATGTTCGAGCTAGTGTGTGATTTCTACCGTGGAGGTCTAGCCGTTCATTATGCGCGGCTGATAGGTCCTATGGAATGGGACAGCAAGGCCTCGTCATCTCCATTTGCACACGCTGACCATACAACCATCAGAATTTTCAAGGGCCCTCGACGCTCAAGCTCATCTGGGGACCATGGAGTGTTCTCCCCAGCGGTTTGACGTGTGCCCTTTCAAAGACACGACCTTTTCGGGGTGGGTTCCGACTCATACGGGGGGATGCGAAGAATGAGTACGTACGGGAGCGCGCCTCGAGTGCCACAAGTGGAGATGAAGGAAGCTATCCCTCGCAAAGAGGGCTTTATTATGTTCATACTTAGCGAAGAACGGTGCTCCGTAAGAGGAGTACCTGCTTCCCGTCTTTAGACTTGTCACATCCTAACCGTTCTGTTAGGTTGGGCTCGGAAGCCAACCGATTCGTGTTCTTGGGTACAATCCCATGTAAGATTGACACAGACAACGAGCGCGAAGGACGTCATCTTTGCGCTGTATCAGAAGCTGGGAGAGAGTGTCGATATGCTCCCTGAGTTCCCTTTCATTCATAAGTTACGGCTCTACATACGCTGCTCTCCCTTGGTATGTATGTAGAGGAAGGGATGCAGACAATGGGATCAGAGTAGCTGACACATACAATACATTATGCTCGCATACTGTACCGCAAGCATGGTTCGACCCCGCGCTAACGGATATGAACACCTTCGTCGTCAATGGGTGTCTTCCTTTGGATAGCTTTGCCCGCCCCCGTGCGCACTCTCGCACACCATTGCGTCTTCCCAATGAAACTTTCGCTTGTCTCCAGCTTCATGTTGCCTCATGCATTGTTGGGGCAGACTTATGAGAGGTCTGGGCCATTCCAACGAGATACGAAGAAGAGACATGGCGTGGAGCTCTTTTCGCGCCTGATACTGAGGTGGCGGCGGCCTCATGACGAGCTTGCCACCTTCCTCCTCTGATGTCGCTTCATTCATACGCCTTCCGCCTCCCATGACTCCCCGAGGAGTGGAACAGAGGCGTGTCCTGCATGAGCTCCAGCATAATCAATGTCAGTTTTGCGGCTTCCGGGATCTCGGGCCGTAAAGCGTGACGGAGGCACTTGTGACAGTAAGCGTGGAATGGGATATTCAATTTCTTCGAGTAAAACTTGAATATTGGGGGATAACAAACATGAGGTGCGGCAACTCCCTGGTGCGCCTCGCGCTGCAATGTCTGAGTGGTTTTAATTATGATTATCCTTTAGGCTTCGCTCACCGCGCAGTGTGGTGAGTTCCTGGAAAATGAGGCGCTGAGTGTACAATCCTCCCCCAAGCGCGAAGGGATCGTGAAGTATGCGTCATAGAATGTTCCGAAGACGGAAAATCCCATCTGGATTGTGGATGTCTTCTCTGAGTTTCTGAGTGTCGATTATTGGTGGGATGGGTACAGTCCTGTGCACGCCCCATTCGCTACATATCTGTCCTCCTTGGGCATCCTGCCTTCTTTCTCGTTTGCTCTATCCTCTCTGGCTCCTCGTGTTATTCATCTCCAGATCCTTCCGCAATCGCGCAATTGTCTGTGTGCCTCCAGCCCGCGGGGAGGAGTCTTTCCTCTCGTAACACGCGCCGGGCGCGTGCCCGACGCCCCGCCGATTGCCGTAGATACGTTCGATACACGGAGCATGCTATGAGATGAGGCTCGGGCCGCGCAGTTGTGGGTCCAGCAGGGACGCCGAAAAGACAATGAGCTTTTGTGTGCTTAATAATCGAGTATGCGCCACACCTCATATATTCGGATTTAGAGCCATGCTCGGCGCCATGGAATCGTTGGGATGGGCGGCATCGAGAGAAGATACTCATCGAGGGAAACATCGTCAGTCTGGTTGTTTTCGGTGTTTGTCATCTCGCTCTCTGGCATCTGAGCTTCGAGTCAGACCCTGGCCTCCAAGAATTTTGGAACTCAGCCTCGGCGGCACAGCAGGGCGAGATGCTTGCGATATTCCTAGAAAGCAAGCGAGGTGTAGATAGCTTGGCCTACGCTATGGGACATAGCCCGGTAGTTCGTGTGTATATGATGGTGGCTGGGGACTAAAATCGCTTGAACATCCCGTTTTACCCCTCTGCTCGTCCCCGAATCCTTGGGATACTGCGACAAAACTGCGACTCTGGTGTTACAAAGATAATACTCAGTACGTAGGCTCATTGTTATAGCCCAAAGCCGTCTAAGTATGCCCATGTTTGCCCGGTCTGGCTGTCAGTGTGTGGGCTTTGCGATTCTCTTCTGTTGGAAAGCCCGCAAATTCGCCTGGGTGGACAGACAACGCACGGGTAACGCCGATTTTTCTGCTTATCGGATGGACAGTGTCTAGACCTTTGGCTCCATCGATAGAGAAAGTGTGTCCATCCGAACGCAGGACCACCATCAAGACGTGCGCGACGAGGAGGAAGTGATAGTGCATGGGTCAGCCACCCATGGTTCCCTGCGTCTAACGAACTTCATGACAGAGCGACGAGTGTGAGAAGGAAAGACTGTGGGAGTAGAGGAACGATCGTTCGGGCTCGTCCTGGGCTCGTTGGTGCGGTACAGGGGGCGTTAGAGAGGATGTCGGGATCCATCAGGCATGATGCGCCCCAGGGCGGTCTCCCACGGGTATGCGTGTGAGTCAACTTACCTTTTCGGCGGCTCGGAACGTCTGAAAGGAGTCTGAACCCATTTACTGCTAATTATTGTGACCTCGGCCGGGGAGTAGGGCCCCAGAGAGCTTGCCTCGAGGCGAGCTGTGACCAGGGTCGCAGTAAATTCCTGGACTCCGAATTGGCGAAAAGGCACATGAGTTTGATGAATCTGGGTGGATAGGGCAATGGGCATATAATGAAAGGCCCGAAGTGGACCAGGAATGGGACTGGGCGCGTAGGTAAACGAGTGGAGATTGGCGGAGTCTGGCATGAAAGAGAGCGCATACGTACGAGCCGGGGTTGGAGGATTCCTTGGACAAAGGAGAGAATGGAGGGCATATAATGGGAGATTAAAATGGGAAGCAAAGCGTACGCATATGGATGCGGACAATGATACAGCTGTATGTTTGACGGCGGAAGCAAAGCCGCGTCTACGAGGTTTGCAGCCGGGCGCACGATCCCATGGAACGTCTGGGGGAGTAAGAGGAGAGAGGCTGAGACCTGGGCACAGGGCGCGTAGCGAGGAGTCGCAGGACAGCTTTGCCTACATTTTTCAGAGAGAGAAAATTGAGGTTTGATTGTTCTCTGAGCAATCTCGACGCAGTATACACGTGTGGGTGTCGAGGCAGGTCAGCAGATATACAGCGCTTGTTGCTTGACCTGCCTGTGCACCGACCGCAAAGAAGGGGAGCCGGGGTGTATGAGCAGGTGAACCGGGCATAAATGATTTTGCAACGTGCCCAAATAGGCCAAATCCGGTGCAAGTGTGTGACACGATCAAAAAAGGAAGTTGCCCTTGTACATATCAGCCAAGTCCGAAGCGCGGTTCCTTGCTTTCCTCCTCCCTCCAACACGTCGCTTTTGACTAAATGCCCAATATCCTCAATCTCAAGTTCAAGGTGCGTCTTCCTTGTGTTCGGCGATGACCACGCGCTCGGGCTGGCGTCGCCGTCGGCGGCGGAAGTCTGACATACTTTTTTTGCCCTCAAGGGTAACAAGAGCTTCGTTGCATTCAGCAACCTCCAGGACACGGAGGCTCTGGCGAAGACCTGGAAGGTGTGTATGCGCCTCCATAAGGGCCTACTGTGACGGAGGCGCGGGCAACAGCGCTGACGACGTCCAGGTCTGCACGAAGGTCGCCAGTTACCTTGAACAAGGCCAGCGCCTGGAGAACCTAAGTTGGCGACTATGGCATCTGCAAAACCTCATCGTCGACACGGATAATGCAAAGAGCAAGCGCGAATTCAAGAAGCTCTCCAAGGTCATGGGTGACAAGCTGGACAAGGAGAAGGGCCGGTGAGTGTTACCATTCGCTTGCGATTGCAGCCTGTAGCAGTTCTTAATGCGTTTTCTTTAGGAGTATCGAGGAACTCGAGGCTCCAGATTACCGACGTACCCACTCCACCGATATCCTCAAGCAACGCGCAGAAGAGAAGGAGCGCAACCGTGAAGCTTCCCAGAATGCGCAGCCTGGGACTATGAACCGCATGCAGTTCACCTTCAGCGTCGACCAGCCCTTTCCCGCCGTGAATGCGCCGGTCCGCAAGCCCGATTTGAAGCCCTCTCCCGAGTTCACGAAGCGCCCAAGGCCGGTCCATCGCGCCGAGGACCAGGCCATGGCAGTGGATGAGGCGCCAGAACCAGCGCCAGCACCGTTTCGCAACATCCGGCTTCCCAACTTCCTCTCTGATTTCTCTGACGACTTCGGCCCGAATTCCATGCTGCATGCCACACCCACGCTCACGACCCAGATGAACTACAGCCACCACAACAACCACCGTCACGACGGATATTCATACCACGACTTCGGTATCATGCGCCCCACCATCGAGCTGCCGCTCGACGAGCTGTTGAACAGCATCGACTCACGTTCCGTCTCTCCGCCATCCATGGAGGCACCCATGCAGCAACAGCAGCACTACGCTCCGCCACCTCAAATGCAGCCTTCGGCCTCGGCCTCATCCTCTTCCGATTCGTCATCTTCCTCCGGCTCGTCGGATAGCAATGGCATGTCAGACGACAGCAGTAGCGAAAGCGACGATGACCGCGACGCAGATTTCATGTCCCCGCTGGACAAAGTGCCACCTATCGCCGACGTGCCTACCCCTACGACTGTGGCCCCAAGCAAGCTCAATGCTTACCTTGGCAACCAGCTTGCGCGGTCAAACACACCCATCGCTCGTCCGCAGCTTACCGTTCGCACGTCTGGCACAACCACTCGTTCGGGCAACCCCAGTGCTACTGCCACCAACCAGGCCATGCGCGCGGTTTCCAACACGAACAACAACACTGCCCCAGGCGGCGTCAAGGCCGAGTGCTCCAACTGCGGTGCCACACATACCCCGCTCTGGCGTCGCGGGCTCAACGACGAGCTCAACTGCAATGCCTGCGGTCTTTACTGCAAATTGGTGCGTCCGTCGGACTGATCGGAGGCTCCATTTTCTGACTTTTGTTTAGCACAAACGTCCTCGGCCGAAAACCATGCGGAACAGCCATGGAGAAGGTCGCACGCAGTCAGCCCCAAGGCAAGAGTCTGTCGATGTAATGGGTGCGCCCTTTGCTTACCCCAGATCGCAGTGTCGACTCAACGTTGTCCCATGCAGCCCAATGTTACAACTGCCACACAACTACCACCCCGCTCTGGCGCAAGGACGACGAAGGCAAGACCGTCTGCAATGCGTAAGTCTCCCATTTCCCCCACAACATGAGTATTTCTAACGGGACGTGCAGCTGTGGCCTGTACTACAAGCTTCATGGCTCCGCGCGCCCCATTTCCATGAAGTCGGACGTCATTCGGAAACGCTCAAGGCACGATGCCCGCCGCAACAGTAATGCACAGCCGCCGTCGTCGAGCGACACTCCATCCGCCAGCCCTGGTGTCAGCCGTCGCACGTCTCCGTCGCCTGCGCGTGAAGCCTCTCCCACGCTTGCCCCAGACTCGACGACGCAGATGAGCTACGAGTTCAACAACGAGCAGCACGACTACAACTCTTCCCAGTCCGAGCTCATGGGTGCTCTGGGTGCCGAGCCGCCCCTCTATAGTTCAATGTTTGGCTTCCAATTCCCTGGACCGTATCACCCTGACACCATCGCGTCGCTCATCAACACCCATGCAGACCCGCTTCCCTTCGCGGCGGGTGAGTTCGAGTCCGACCACGGTCTTTCGGAGCGAAAGAACAAGCGCAGGCGCATGTCCATCGACTCCGCCTCGGAGCCGCCATCGTCCGCTGTTTCTTACAGCTCCTTCGAGGGCTATTCAAGTGCATCGTCGAACACCTCGCATTCCCGCCGCTCATCCTTGAGCGAGTTCCCCTTCAGCAGCAATGCCTTCTCCAACGGCAGCAGCTCCAGCATCAACAACACAAACTCGACCCCAGCCATCCGGGGCAACGCCAATGCCACGTTCTGGCATCCGCCGCTGATGCTCAACGACAACAACTCGCCTCAGTTCCACCCTCCCATGCTCCCTCAGTCGGACGACTCGCCGATGGACTACCTGGCCCAGCCACATATGCACGACGAGGAGAATTTCTTCTCGGCCTACCTCCATCCGCCGATGTCGCTCCCCGAGGACACCAAGCCAAACATGTCAATGTACACCCAGTCGGGTGACTACGACACGCAGATGCGCGGGTACTAGATGGCAGAGGTTCGCGTAGGGTGCTCGCTCTCATCGTCCGGCTCCATTGCATTGTTCCGGTGACGACTATTCACGATGTTCATCCATCCATCATTCGCATTGCTTTCGGTGCATTTTTTATTTCTCATTCACTCCAATGTCAAGTGCATTGTCTACGACGCGGCTACGGCCATATCCCCCGCACAGCCATCCATCCCTCTTCGTCTCTGACGCTGCCTCCCTCTTGTACATACACCATCCACCCTCCCAACCATTGGCTTATATACCTTGTTTGTTGTCCCTACCACCATCCATCTCTATTTATATGACCTGGCTTGGCCTCGTCGTGTACATACATGCGAAGGATCTGCGCGTATTCAGATCCCAGAACCCCGAACACTCCGCGCGCCCGTCTCAAGGACGACCTTGTTGGCCCGAGTAGCCAGCCACACGGCGGTGGTGGAGGCCCGCCGTGCGCCTGTTTATGTGTAGTCTGGAGGAATGTTTGTCACTTACTGCTGCTCATTTCTGCTTTATTCATGTATCCATCACCCAACCCTGAGCTAACTTATCGTAAATACTTTGCTCTGTACCGAATTGACTTGTGTGTACCATTAATTGCCGAGCACTCGAACTGCTTGTGGGAATTTCAGAGCTATATGAGCGCGTTTGTCGGGCAACTATTAGATGTTGTTTGGTGGACATGACTTCGTGTTGCCCTTGATGTGAAGAGTTTCTATTGTGTCTGTACCACATACTAACGAAAGGCTCGGTCAGGCGCCCAGAGAAGGGATACGAGGCACGGCAATGTGCGGCTGTGAACGGTATTCAAGCGAGAATATAACGTCGCTTATCATAACAGAGCGTCCACAGTCACCCACATGAGCAACTGCTAATTCGTCCCTTGTTGGAAGCCATCTATTCTATTCATCGCCGCTGCAAATGCGTGTGGTGGGTACACAAAGTCGAATACAGTCTATGGTCCATAGGCACTCACATGAGCACCCTCGGAAGTCCTTAGCATGGCTCGGGCATCTCTCGTGTACTTGTTCCGCCATTTTGACAAAGCCGAATGTACACGGTCTGAGAGAAGACTCTGCGGGATACAGACGACTGCTACTTCTATATGTCTTGCTTGCTTCGAGCAAGGGTAGTGTATACAGTGGTACGACGGTCGGCTATTCCACAGATTTGTGGCGGAGAAGCTTCTTTGCGGTGCGTATAAGCCCGTTGAGACCACTTCATCCCGTTGTGGTCAAGTACGCCGCACGCGGTGAACACACTTCGCCACCCCAAGGAAGTCCCTCTCTGCAATAACCCACACTGCGAAGCGAGCCGTCGACTTCTGTCTGATATTGTTCCATCAATGTTCAACCAGAACAGCAGGGATAACCGAACCAACGGCTTCTGCTATCCAACCAGTGCTATCCAGCCGGTGTCTCGCACGAGGCAGATATTCGTCGTGCAGCGAAGAGCTTGGAGCGTGCTTCAATGGAGTTGTTCATCTAGTGGCACCCAATCATTATGAGCGTTTTCCGAGCAATCCGACCCAACATTGACACCACACTTTCCATCTATTTGTCATTGACGACTTGGAGATTAGTATTGTCCATCACTCATCCGTGCGTGAGCGTACCGAAAAGGACTACTTCTTACTTCGGATTCCTCGACACTCGGTCAGATGATTGAGACGCTGCTTAGTGCAGGCGGTTTCCGTTGTCATTTAGGCTGTGAGGTCGTAGAAGCTGACACAGAGTATCCTCGAACTTACAGGGATGCCTGAGAGTGGGGAAAATGCCGGTACCTGCTAGCCTACGGGGATGAGGAGGTGCACTAATTTCGTGTTGAACAGTATCCAATCTTTCTAACTGCGAGAAGAGCCTTGGCCTCCGAGGATCTCGGCTTCACCCATAGGCCGGTTTCAACCATTTCGTGAGCCGTACAGGTGCTCATGGGGATACTATGGCCAGCCACCGCTGAAGGTGGTGTTCGATGTTGCGAGTGGCGTTGGGAGTTCGGGCCGATCCAGCCGCTTGGAAGTGAATTGGATTTGTGACTGGTCTCACACGACCACATCCTCCATTGGGCTCCTGCGAATCCAGAGTTGCATTTCATACTCTCCTTTCTATCTGGGTCTAGGGTTTCTTTTGTGGGGCATTTCAGCGAAAAGTGTGACATGCCAGTCGGTGATATTTACGAGGAGACGGTGCGAATCAGGTACATATGGTACGAACAACGAGTTCGAACTTCGAGCGTCGACAGCGTCCGTATATTTCCAATACTTACATTCGCCCGATATGGGCTCAGTGTTGGATCCAAACAAACACCGTCCTTGTAATGGACTTACATACCGCCACCGTTTTTGTTTTGTTTTTGACATTCTGTCAGCATGAGGATCCCAACTGGAATGGATAGTAGTATAGCCCGCCGTGTCGGCTGCGTGCACCCTCCTCCAAAAGCAGCCATTGACATCTGCCCACTCTACAGACCCTCGGGTGGTTGATGTCGCGCTCAAGGTGTGTTGACGATGCAAGTAATTATCTGTCAAAATGCGAGCCGTCGACGGATCATCTGAACACGAGCATCCAAGCTGGTACTCAAGAGTACTCAAGTAGTGAGCCATGCAATCCTAATTAAAACTTCAACAACTTTATCCCTCTAATAACGAGTGCATTCATCATAACAATAACATAAGAAATTAAGCCGAAGCCGTAGCAGAGGCTGAGGCGGACGGGGGAGGAGCAGAGCCACTGGGAATGTCACCACCGGGGGGTCCGCCTGGTCCGCCACCCATGCCGCTATCCGGGTTCATAACACCACCCTCAGCGTAGTACGAAGCCGCAGCGCTGATGTCGTTGTACACAGAGGTATCAATGCCCATCGCCGCCCACATAACAAAGCCATCCTCCGCCGAATCGCCAAGGTAGACATACTGCATGACGGGGTCGATGTCAGCAGCCTCCTGCTCCATGATGCCATCCTCTTCGTTGGTGGTGAGCTCCTGGGTGTTGGTGTTGTACGGTGCAAGAAGCTCGACTTCGGTGATGGTGCTCTGGTCGAAGAAAAGCTGGCCAACGTGCGAGACAGTGTCGGAGACGTAGGTGCCGTTGTCGAAGAGAGTTCCGTTCTGGTGCGCGGCGACGTGAATGTGGGCTGTACGGCCGGTGTAGTGACCGGGGAAAATAGAGAGCCATTGAGCGACACCGTTCTCGTCGGTGGGAGCAAGTCCACGGAGCCAGGTCGCGTTCTAAGATGATGGTCAGTGACGAGGTCAAAGGATGTGTGTAAACAAACTCACGACGTTGGTCTCATCGGCAGAGTTTCCATTGCTGCTGGCGATGACTCCAGAGTACACGCCAGTCGCATTGCCTGCATTGAAATTTAGCCAAGACAAGGAACATTTCAAGGGTGCTCACAGTGCCAGTAGTCGACATAGACGTCCGGAACAGGCAAGCAGGTGTTGACATCGATGAGCTGGAAGTCAACATACAGTGGCACTGAAATGTTGTCAGAAATATAATCAACACGGCCATCAAAACATGCTCACCGCCCTCTTGGTCTTCGCGCAAATCGAAACGGACATACTCGCCGTCGACGTCTAAGCAAGGTCAGCAAGATGCCAAGTTACTATGGACAGAACTTGCAATAGGGTCCCTCGGTGGTCTCTGGAGCGAGAACACAAGAGCTGTTGCCGCTGAAGAGAGTGGACGGATCGGTCTCCAGAGTGACATCGGTCAAGTTCGAGTGGTGGTTGGTGGCAAGTACATCGACCAAGTCACGCTTGCGGAATGCAACGCTGTCGCGACCTACACGATGTTATCAGCCCTAGCTCAACAAAGGGAGAAGAAATGCGTACGGATGTTCATCTGGTCACGAGCCATGTTGGCGAATGCCTCGCGACGCGCAATACCCTGCTCATAGACACCATCCTTCTTCATGAGCTCTCCCTGGCAATCCGCGAGCGAGCGGCGCGCCGTCGCCTGGAAGGCTGCGCGCTTCGCAATAGCGGGATCCCCGGGCGCAAAGTGGGGGTGGGCAGACGCCAGCGACGCTGCAGACAAAGCGGCTGCAAGAACAGGTGCGATGAAGACCATTTTCAAATGCCAAAAGTCGCGGACTGAATGAGGGCTTTGTGAGAATGAACGATGAAGAGGAAGGAAAGGAAATTGGTGGGGAGTGAGTAATGTCGAGCGTTGCCTTTATACATCTACATGAGAGGGACTTATGCCGACTGCGCGCAACCCACTCTGTTCGACCTTGCGGTTGGTATGCACACGTGAATCGTCACGTAGCATGGACTTCACAGCACAAATCAGCGAGGAATCGGGCGTTGACTGCGCAGACACGGTGCACTACCAATAGCATCCTATGAATTTGAGAACGGAATGGGGAAGAGAGCTTGGACGTTTCCTGCGGATATGGTTTCCAATACGACGTTTGACGTCGTAGTGATCTGCTTTCAGAGTGTTCTCCCTTTTCGAACTCTCGTCAGAAACAAAATAAAGAGTAGGAATATATATAAGCCAAATCCCTACCAGTCTAGCGTCTTTACGCATTTATCCGTCACGATAGCTCGAAGCTCAAGCGCTCACAGCTTATCCTCGGACTTCTCATCCCTTCATTGCGAGAGCTCGCAGTGCGCCCATGCATTGAATCAAGCAATGCCCCAATGCATGACCTTCCATTGGCTGTTCGTGGACAAGCGCGGCACTACGAGGGCTTCTTTACGCAGCAAGACAGGACCAGGACAGGACCTTAGAGCATGGTCGCGATGGATACTGGCTGAGCGCAGAGCCTTAGATGTGTGCGGTGGAGTGATACTAAGGCTTACTAAGGCTTGGACGACATTCCTATGCGAGCGTTCGGCTGTACATGGTACTTGGGCGTAAAGAACCACACTGATCGCGATGCTGGAATGGCTCGGGCCGACTTGAGCGGTTCGATGGGTCGACTCAGACTCAAGACAAAACAGATCAAGGTACTTATTTAAGCAATGCTGACCCCGAACACGCTGCGTGACCTCTCGCTTTCCTATTTCATTGCTAACAAGCTGCTAATCCTGGGCGTGGGATAGTATGTATTATGACTATCTCCAGTAGTTGCCAACTGCGTATGCTAGCAAAGCAATAAATACATGTCATTATATGTAGAACACATTTTCAATATATGCCCCACATCCGAGGGACAGTCTATTCGGGAACCCGGTTTCTAGGGTTCCTCGGTCACGTCACGCAACGCGCCACACAGAAAAACTGCGCATTAGAGATTGCCTACGGTCAACTAGAGTATTAAAAGTGTAATATCATCAACAGTAAGACATTTTAGGGTGGAAAACGAAAGTCTAGCAGGCCTTATAACAAGGCGCTGTCTAATGGCAAGTTTGATGGACAGCCTATGTTCTATTTAGTATGCACTAAGGTCCCCAAAGCCGTTGATAAATATTCTGTAGCATATATAACACTCATTATGGGTGCAGGTGTGCAAAGAGGGTACCCTAGCCGCTTGTTGCAAGTCCCCATCCCAGTGAGG